>LPNX011094797.1:294567-312606 GCA_001517045.1 Pseudotsuga menziesii
CTCGCTGTGCGACGAGTTGGGCCATGCGACCCACCAATGTCCTCAGTTACCAGCATTACAGGAACACATGCAAATGCTTGATGACGACCCCAGTATACCGGTTGTCCAACTAGAGTCAACCCCTAAGCCTCGCGACAAATCCCTGCGCACTAACCAGTCCTGTGCCATATGCGGTGTTTACGGGCATTACACAAATCACTGTCTCGATCTCCCCAATTACAGAGTAGCTCTCTATGAGATGAACAATCCGGATCTTGAGACAGCACCACCCACCAGTGAGGAGATCCTCCCCCTGGTCTCTCCCCCTTTCGAAGAGATTAATACCATTTATATGATCTCTTCCGTCCCTACTCCCTCGTCAACCGATTTGACGACACAAACTTTCCGTACTGGTGAGGAAATCCTTGAGGCTCTCACTGCCTTGGAGTATCCCTGGGATGACATGCACCATCGTTCCTACTTCCTCCCAGATGTATCCTCCTCTAACACTGCTACCCAATTTGCAGTTGAGTCCAAAGACTTCCTTCCCCCCAAGGTCGACTGGTTCAAGGACCCTATTCCTGCTCCTGAGGCCTTCGAGGAGGGTAACATGGCCAACATCTCACCTGTCATCCAAATTGATATCGCTGCTCTAGGAAGCACCCCCGAACTCATTACTTTAGGAGCCTCTTGCAGTGAGCAAGAGATTGAGGAATACAAAAAACTCTTCAGAGAATTCCGTGATGTCTTTGCCTGGTCCTATACCGAAATGCCTGGCCTTGACCCTGCCATTATCGAGCACCACATTGACACATGGCCTGATGTACCCCCCGTTCGTCAGAAACAGCGTCCCATTCATCCTTCAAAACTCTCAGCTGTCAAAGCAGAGATTGAGAAACTCGGCACGGTAGGATTCATTTATCCCATTGCCTATACCACCTGGGTTTCAAACCCGGTTCCCGTTAACAAAAAACAAGGCACCATTAGAGTATGCACGGACTTCCGAGATTTAAACTGTGCCTGTCCCAAAGACAATTTCCCCACGCCATCTATTGACCAACTCGTCGATGCGTGTGCAGGGCATGCAGTCCTCTCGTTCATGGACGGTTTTTTCGGATACAATCAGATCCAAATCCGAAAGGAAGACCAGTACAAAACTGCCTTTACTACCCCATGGGGCACCTTTGCCTATCGCGTCATGCCTTTTGGCCTAAAAAATGCTGGTGCCACATTCCAGCAGGCCATGACCTATTGCTTTCATGATTTGGTCCACATCCTGCTCATCTACCTTGATGACCTTACAACTCGTTCCCGGAAACGATCAGACCACCTTTACGACCTTCGATAAGTTTTTCTGCGTTGTCGCAAATATCAGATCCACTTGAACCCACACAAGTGTGTCTTTTGCGTCCCGGCAGGCCGATTGTTGGGTTTTATTGTTTCCCAGAAAGGAATTACTGTTGATCCCCTGAAATTCCAAGCCATCTTAGACCTTCCTTCTCCTCGCACGCTCCAGCAACTCCAAAGTCTGCAAGGGCGATCCAATTTCCTTCGACGCTTCGGTCCCGATTACACCACAACCATTCACGGTTTCTTGCACCTGCTCCGTACCCACGTACCCTTTGTCTGGGACGAGCAAGCAGAAGCTGCATTCGAAGCCCTCAAGAAAGCTCTCACACAAGCCCCTTTGATCTCCCCCCCGGATTTCTCTCAGGACTTCATCCTTTACGTCTCGGCATCTGAGCATGCTGTGTCCGGCGTCTTGGTTCAAGAAGACACCTCACACCAAGAGCATGTCATTTACTACGTCAGCCAGACCCTATCCGGCCCACCCCTATGTTACCCATATGAGGAGAGACTAGCCCTAGCAGTGGTCTTTTCCGTCCAAAAATTGTGACACTACATTTTACTTAGTCATACCACAGTCGTCGCCGACTCTAACCCCATGGTATATCTCCTAAACCGGCGGCTCCTGCAAGGTCGTGTGGCTAAATGGGTCATTATCCTCCAAGAATATGACCTCACATTCTGAACACCTAAGAGCACTAAAGCCCTTGCGCTTGCCCAGCTCATCACTGATCTCTCTTCCTTACTCCCAGCCCCACCTATCTCCGATGAGTTACCTAATAATCACTTGTTCACTATCTCGTCTGATGACCCATGGTATGGTGATATCTTGTTATACCTACGCACACAGAAGTTCCGCCCCACAGTCACTCGTAATGAACGTCATCGTATCCGTCACCAGGCCTCTCGCTACCTCCTCATAGGAGATGTTCTTTACCGGTGAGGGGTCGACACAATTCTTCGTCGCTGCCTTACACATCAGGAAGCTGAACATGTCCTTAATGATTGTCATAGCGGTGCTTGCGGTGGCCATTTCTCAGGGATGGCCACTGCCCAAAAGGTCGTCCGCGCCGGATACTTCTAGCCCACACTTTTTACCAACTGTATCACTGCAGTCAAGCATTGCCATAATTGCCAACTTTTTGCCCCCAAGGCCAGAACACCACCCGCTCCATTACACCCAGTCGTCACCATCGGTCCCTTTTGTAAGTGGGCCATCGACTTCATGGAGTGTCGACCCCCATCTGCGAATGGCCATAAGTATATCATTGTCGCGGTCGATTACTTCACCAAATGGGCGGAAGCCATGCCCACCTTCAACTATACCGCTGACACTGCTGCCCGTTTCTTTTTTAACCACGTTATCACTCGATTCGGGGTCCCTAAACAGTTGGTCTCAGACCATGGATCACACTTTGAAGATTCTGTGTGGTGCGAGTTATCCACCCTCCTCAAGTTTGAACACCAATTTTCCTCTGCTTACTACCCTCAAGGGAACGGTCAAGTAGAAGCTGTTAACAAAATCCTAAAAACCATACTCCAACGCACTGTTGACCGGCATAAGTCCAATTGGCACCATATGCTTTTCCCTGCCTTATGGGCTTACAGTACCTCCACCAAGACCGCCACCGATTTTACCCTGTTTCATCTCGTTCACGGTGTAGAGTCTGTCCTCCCCATCGAGTGTCAGATACCCACCTTGCATATCGTCGTTGAGCTCCTCCCCGATACCTCCCCCCTTGAGCAACGTTTGCTATCCCTCGAACAAGCAGATGAAGATCGTCGTGCCACTCTCCAGAACATCGAAGCGGCCAAAAAATGCTCCAAAGCCGGTTATGGCAAACATGTCCACCCTCGAACATTCCACGAAGGGGACCTCGTCCTCTCCTATGACCAAGCCCACGACAAAACCGGTAAAGGAAAGTTTGAATCCATGTGGCAAGGCCCTTACATTGTGCAGACTTGCCTCGGCAAGGGGGCATACATTTCAGCCGATTCTGAGGGCCACCCTTTACGCAATCCCCGTAATGGGTTGTATCTTAAATGCTTTTACCCATAACTAAACCCGTGACCTCATTGGTCCTCATTGTACAGGTTGCTCTCTTTTTTGTTTTTCACCTTCTTTACCATAATCTTACATTCATCATTTTTTGCATGCCCACAGATGGACCATCTTCCACCTCGCTACACTGGCTTCGCGGATGGCGCAAGCCGCTGGTCTCCCAACCTGGCTTCTGCAGCATGGGTCTTATATTCCCCTTCCAACGAACTGATTCACCTTGACGGAATATGTATAGGCACCGCTACCAATAACCAGGCGGAGTATGATGCTGTGACCGGTCTCCTGACTGCTACCCTCCAGATGGGCATATGTCACCTTCATGTGTTTCTGGACTCCTAGCTACTTGTCTCCCAGCTCAACAACTACTACCAGGTGCGTGATCCTTGCCTATTTAGAAAATTCTTCATACAAAACAACTCAGCCGACAGTTTGAATCCATCACATTCACACATGTCCCAAGAGCTTACAATAGTGTCGCAGATCAAATGGCAAATAACATCCTAGATTGGCATATCAATCACACCATGTAACACCTCCATCCTGCATCGCATCTCATCAAAATATATAAAAACCCAAAAAGATTGCATTGCATCAACATTTGCATCCATATACATAAAACCATAAAACCACATTTGTATCCATAGGGGCATCCATGTGCCTAATCATACATATGTCGAACCACATAAAATCCATAAGGGGCCTCCACGTGCCCAACATCCTAGACTACTTGCATCCACGAGCAATACAAACATATAGCACATCATAAAGCGCATCCACGTGCGTACCACTGAGACAACATCACAAAAAGGTGCATCCATGTGCATATATATATATATATATATATATATATATCAACAAAAGAATACATGTTACGGTGCTATACATGCCCTGAGTACCCCTGTACTCAGCTATACAAAAAAATCCCTGTACATCCCTACAGCTCATAAAATACACGCCATAGCTACAAAACTCGGGGGGAGTCCCCTGCACTCCCTAATGAGAGTCATACCCCGCGTCACTGCCGGTATCCACTGCCTCTGAATCCTCCCCTCGCTCCTCCTCCGATAAATCCTCATCCCGTCTGGGCTCCGGTGCCCATGCCCTATCCGCCAAGATAGCCACACTTGTCATGTTGGGCCCACTTACTATTTATAGTCCATTGCCCTTTTTCTTGTTTCGGCCATTCTGAACCCATACGGAGTCCATTTTCTGAACCGTTTCCACCATTGGAATCAACACGATGAGACCGTCACGATGATCACCTCATTGCATTATTTTTTCTACGTCATTTTTTGCCCATTTTTTAGACACCACTAGTCGTTTCGGTTTGCGCGCCACTTCGGTCGTTCTCCGTTTTTTCCCACTTTTTATATCGCCGAATTCATTTTTCTGAGCTCGTGATGATGCTTGAGATCATTTCTCACTCTCACTTGGTACAATTTCAACATTGTGTCCCGACACCTTGCTGCCTCGATTTGCGTGCCACATCGGCTGCCATCAAATTGTTCCACAATTTTTACATGAGCCATCCACTCCTGTCATACTACAAATGTTCTGTTATTTTGCCACCATTCATTCACCCCGCAAGGAGACCCACCAGTGTTCCCCCCCACCCTCGTTCCTGGTCATCATAAATGTTCCTTGATTGAACACTTCCTCCTTGCCTGGCCTTTCATTACTTCAGAGTCTTCTTATTTGCTTTCAGACTCCTTAAAATTGAAAGCAACCATGAGCATGAACTGTCCTGGGCTCATAAAATCCACACGACAGTACCATTCCATCCATTCAGAGTCTTCTTATTTGCTTTCAGACTCCTTAAAATTGAAAGCAACCATGAGCATGAACTGTCCTGGGCTCGTAAAATCCACATGACAGTACCATTCCATTCATTCAGAGTCTTCTTATTTGCTTTCAGACTCTTTAAAATTGAAAGCAACCACGAGCATGAACTGTCCTGGGCTCGTACAATCCACACGACAGTACCATTCCCTCAATTCAGAGTCTTCTTATTTGCTCCTTAAAATTGAAAGCAACCACGAGCATGAACTGTCCTGGGCTCGTATAAATCCACACGACAGTACCATTTTATATACACACTTCTTCCAGTTCCCTCACCCATGAAGAAGTCCCCCCGTGCCTCTTGGCACTGTGATCGATCCTCCCGGCAGCACCCCCAATTAGGTCGCCTTTGTTCAGAGTATTCTGCAGTCTCCTGCCATTTTACCACAGCTTGAGTCTCCATCAGCCCAGTCACCTTCCCGATGCAATACAGCTATGATCCCCTTACCACCAGTCCGTTTCATATGCTGCCCGATCCTCCCCGCCATCATACTTTGAACAAAGGAAGTTTGAGTCCCCCACTCTACTTGCCCAGTTATTCCCCCCAATTTATCCATCCTGCCATCAATTCTATCACATTTTGGTTTTCCACCTCGCGCTCCTGTCAAGGAAACATCATTGCCTTGATAGTTGCAGGTCTCCCTCTGTCGACGACAGCCCCTCTATTCCAGAGGATAGACCCAGAGGTCCCTGGGCCTTGGACCCATCACCATCTGTGGTGAGTGCCTACGGACCATTTTGGGAGGAATCATCATTGCCTCTCCCAATGGTTGTTTCTCACATGCTTGACTTCAGCACCTTGATCGCATCGTTGAGAATCGCGCAGGATTTTATATCCCTTCCATTATTTGTCGAAGACCCCGGATTTCCCCCGACTCCAGCACATCGGTGAGTCACTGCGGAACGCCCAGTTATATGTTCCTGTGGATGTCCGGGCTGCGTTGGCGATTGTATTCGGAAGCCATCCAGTTCCATGCTTCCTTGAGTACCCAGTTTCGTTCCAGTACAGTGTACCATTGCGAGAATGACCCTTGTCACTCTGGTCTAGCAGCTCATCAATTCCTTTGGTACCACATTCAGTAGCACTGCTGTCATTCCGGTGTATCAGTTTTTCAGCTCAGACATGATCATCCCAGCAGTATGTCCCAGATTTGAGTGTCTTCTAGACTCTTATGATCTACACAGTGGTTTTTTATGTATCATACAGGTCCCTCTTTTTGGGCCTCACAGTTACGTTTATGTATCTTGATACGAGCATGGGTATGCCCACCTCGTCCATATATTGAGATTCTTCCTCATTCAGTTTTTGAGGCCATGTATATGTCAGGTCCCCATATTTTGGACCCCATTGTTATTATTATGGTATACGAGCATGGGAATGCCCGCCTCGTCCATATGATCAGATGATTCCTCATCCATTATTGAGGTTATGTACTTTTAGTTCTTGCAGTTGGTTCGGGATCGTTGTTCCAGGCTTCAGTTTGTTTCTTCTCTTCTCCACACCCCAAGCAACACCATTTATGACTTATGATGTCCATCGGCCATATGATGAGCTCCTGCCCTCGCACATCAGGGGGCAATCTGTTAACACCCAAAAAGTGTTCACTACCTCATCTACCCCACTACATGGCTCATTTGTCCATTTTCCTACCATATTTCCCTTAAAAACCCTGAAAATCCCACTAAAAAGCCTCCAAAAGGCCTAAAATGCCTCCAAAAGGCCATAAAACCATCTAAAAAGCCTCCAAACGGCATTTTCCTCCAAAAAATATCCAAAATTCCTCTAAAAATAGCAAAAATCCACAAAAGGGAAGAAAAAATATAAAATAATGATGAAAAGGAGGAAAAAACCCTAAACAACTGCCCTAAACCATATGGTTTCCAAAACCATGGGCCAGCACTCCACCACTAAAAAACTATAAATAGGTGGTGGAGACCCCTTATTTCACATCCACAATCATAAGCACCCTTACTCTGCCAAAACAGCTCTGGAAACCCTAGCTCAGCCTTGAGCTACTTTCACCATTGAGAGCCCCTTTTGGCCCATTTCCACCATCGGAGAAGGAGAAGGAGCAGGCTGGAGCTTGGAGAAACCGTCTCGGATCACCGCAAAGAGCTTCACCAACCTCCACATCGGAGGTAATATCAATATAAAAAACCATTCTTTACATTTCGTTGTTTTGTTTCATGCATATATTTAGAGTAGTTCATTTTTCAGTTTAGCATTTTTATTTACATTTTACTAAACTGCTACTAAGGAGTCACTTCTCCTTAGTAGGTGCTCATTCGCACAAGCTAGGGGTAAAACCCTAGCCACAGGACATAAAAAAAGGTTAAAGGGATAAAAGAAAGTTATGTAACTTGGAAAACATGTAAGAAACTCTTTAAAATAAAGTACTTACATGCCAATATTATGCATAAAAAGCAAAAGAATTTTATGAACTAAGGCTAGGATCCATGACAATGAAAGAACTCTATAGTAAGAACTTAATCCTACTTCATTATGTTCCCTATATAATTGATAAGAAATCTAAAATGCAACAGTTCCTCAGTTGTATTCCCATCATGTTCAAAGAACAGATTGAGTATGACAATTATAAGACGCTAGAGGAAATGATGAGAAAGGCAAACTTCTGTTATGACAAAAACAAGGATAAAAGGGAAAGTGTACCAGCTTGGATAAATCAAAGGCCAAATAATTTTGATTCCAGAAGAAAACAAAATAAGCTCCATAAAAACACATAAAATAATTATAGAGGGTATCAGGGTAATAATTACAAAGGTGTTAAACCTAAAGATTTTGCAGTACCCTCAACTACTCCTAATAAAAACCCAACACAAAAAGAACTCTTAAAATGTTGGGAGTGTGGAGGGCCTCACTACTTTAAAGACTATCCAGCAAGGAAACAAAAATTTAATGTCCATGATATCCAAGAAGCAGTTACAGTTGGGGATATGGCCAGGAGCATGCCCAAAATCTGCACTGTGCTGGAAAATCGACAAGCAGACCACCAGACTTCTATGGCTTAAAATTTAAGGTATGATAAACAATCAACCTATCTCTATTTTAATTTATCCAGGTGCAAGCCTGAGCTATATATCACCTAGTATAGTTTATTGTGCAAGTTGGTACCTGAAAAGTTTGATAAATCATGGCTAGTACAGTTAGCCACAAGTTCGAAACAAAAAGTTACTTGTCTTGTTAGAAATTGCAAAATAATGATGAATGATTTTCTTACGCATGTTAATGTAGTATGCCTTTAAGATCCTGTGATTTATTAATAGGAATGGATTCACCAGAGGAACATAAAGTTGTGTTGAATTGTTTTGATGAAACCTTTACTTGTACTAATGATAATGGAAACAATATAAAAGTTAAAAGGGTCCCTAGGAAGGTGGCCATCAGAGAGATAAATGCATTACAAATGAAAAGATCAGTAAGAAAGGGGTGTACAATGTTTGTTGTCTATATAATGACTGGGAATGAGAACGATAACAAACTTAAACTAGAATACATACTAGTCTTAAAAGAGTTTGAATAAATCTTTCTGGAAGAAGTCCATGAACTCTCTGAAAAGAGATATTGACTTCACAATCGATCTGATACCTGGAGCGGTACCAACATCAAAAGCTCCATATCGAATGAATATAATAGAACTTACAGAGCTAAAATCACAACTACAAGAACTAATCAATAAAAAGTACATTCGACCACGTGTCTCTCTCTAGGGAGCACCGGTCTTGTTTGTGAAAATGAAGGATGGAACACTAAGCTATGTATAGATTACCGACAGTCAACTAAAATAACCATTAAAAAGCGTTACCCACTCCCTTGAATATATGATCTATTTGATCAATACCACGGAGAAACTATCTTCTCAAAGATAGACTTAAGGTTGGGTTACCGTCAAGTATGAATAAAAGATGAGAATATATTTAAAACAACATTTAGGACCTGTTACAGTCACTGTGAGTTTGTCGTAATACCTTTTGGGTTGACAAACGCACCTGTTGCTTTTATGTGTTTAATGAACAGTATCTTAAGCAACTACCTAGATAAGTTTGTGGTTTTCTTTAACGGCGTCATACTAATCTACTCTAAGAACGAACAAGAACATAAAGAACATTTAAGAATAGTTTTGCAAGTATTACGAGAACAACAACTTTATGCAAAATCTAGTAAATGTGATTTCTTTAAAGATAAGATTCAGTACCTCGGACACATAGTGTCCAAGGATGGAATCTCAGTTGAACCAGATAAGGTAAAGGCCATCATGGAATGGTCGTTTCCTAAAAATGTATCTGACATCATATCATTTAGGGGAATTACTGGATACTACATGAAGTTCATAGAAGGTTTTTCTAAGATTGCCTACCCCATAACTTCCTTACAAAAGAAAGGTAAGAAGTTTGAATGGACTGAAAAATGAAATTAAAATAACATGAGAAAAACTATGCAACACATGATTTAGAACTTGCTGCTATCATTCATGCCTTGGAAATGTGGTGGCATTACCTAATTGGAAGAAAATTTATACTTATGTAACACATGATTTAGAACTTGTTGCTATCATTCATGCCTTGGAAATGTGGCGACAGTACCTAATTGGAAAAAAATGTATACTTATGTCAGATAACATAAGTCGTAAATATTTATTTGACCAACATAATTTGAATGCAAGACAGGCCAGATAGTTGTCCTTTTTAAGTGAATAAGATTTCGAATTCAAACATATAAAGGAAAAAGAAAATAAAGTAGTAGATTCTCTAAGTCATCATGCGAATTTACTGTTTGCAAGCATCAGCTACGAATCCAATCTAGGAAATCATATTTTAAGTGTTAGAAATTATGATGGGGAATATCAGAGTTTAAAAGAAAAGATTGCTAAAAATGAGCAAGAACAAGTAAAAACAGACTTCAGCCTAAACCAACAAGGACTGTTGTTGCATAAAAACAGGATGTATATACCGAACATAAGAGAAATTAAACTTATACTTATGAATGAGCTTCGTAAAAGACTATATTCAGGGCATCCTAGATACCAAAAAATGATCACTATGATCAGACAGTACTTCTTTTGGCCGAATATGAAGAAGAAAGTGGCTAAATACTTAGCTCGTTGCATAGAATGTCAGCAAGCTAAAGCAGAGCATCAACATCCTGCAGGACTGTTGCAACCATTACCTATTCTAGAATGGAAATGGGAAACCATTAGTATGGACTTCATCACCGACCTACCAAAGAATTTCAAAGAACATGATTCCATCATGGTCGTAGTTGATAAACAAAGTAAGGATTCCCATTTTATTCCTATTAAATCTACATATAAAGCTGTTAACATTGCAAATATTTTCAAGAAAGAGATATTCAGGTTGCACGGTGTACCGCAGGTAATAATCTCGGATAGAGACGTGAAGTTCACAGTTAACTTCTGGAAAGACTTGTTTAAATGTTTGGTCAAGCAGTTAAATTTCAGTATTGCATATCATCCACAAACGGATGGGCAAACTGAAAGAGTAAATCAAGTCTTAGAGGACATGCTAAGGATGTATGGCATGGACAAGCCAGGTAGATGGGAAGATTACCTACACTTAGTAGAATTTGCATATAATAATAATTTTCAAATTTATGCAGGAATGAGTTCGTTTGAAATATTATATGGGCATAAGTGTAATACTCCAATTTCATGGAGTATCCCAGTTGATAGATTAATGTTAGGGCCTTAATTATTAAAATATATGGAACTAATCGTGAAATAGGTACAACAAAACTTGAAGGATGCCCAAGATAGATAGAAAAGTTATGCTGAGTTAAAAAGAACTCCTAGAGAGTTCCAGGTGGGTGATCATGTGTACATAAAGGTAAATCCCAAGAAAAGGACCTTGAGATTGGGCAAGTATTGGCACCTAGGTATTGCGGGCGATTTGAAATTCTAGCTAAAGTAGGGTCGGTTGCATACCAGTTAGCCCTACCACCCAATATTAAAGTACATAATGTGTTTCACATTTCTATATTGAAAATATATGTTCATGATGTTTCTCATGTGATTGATTGGAATGTAATCCAGGTGGAACACAAGGGAGAGTTCCAAGTGGGACCAGAGCACATTCTCGATAGGAGAGAAATTTTAGTTTGGAACCGTACCATGGGACAAGTAAAGGTGCAATGGAAGCACCTTAGTCCGGAAGAAGCTAGTTGGGAGCTGGAAAGTAATATGGAGTAGGCATATCCAGACTTATTCTAAGAGGTTGACATGGAAGAATAAAAACAAAATTTATAACATCGAGGATGGTGTTATCTTTTAAGGGGAGGTGTATGTAATACCCCCTAAATTAATAATTGTTATTCTGACGGAAAATAACTTGATTATTATTATATTATTATTTGACAGGAAAGTCAAGAATTAAACACTTTGTAATAAAACATTCTCTATTTAATAAAATATGTTGAAGGGGAACAAAAGTGGATATAGCTGTTGAAGAGTGTTTACTAACCCACAAGAGGAAAATGACAAGTGGCAAAAACCATTGAGTGAAAACTCGAGATGCATGAGGCATCATCCCCAAAAATCAGGTTTGCACTCCTAGTTGAGTGCTAAAGAGCAGGAGGCTCATAAATGACCAAGTCCTAGGAAAAATACCATTTATTAGTATGTCCTTGAGCACTAGGAGGCTAGAATTGGATAGGGATTCAAACCTGTAAAATGCAAGAGATGGCGCATTGAGATATTTTTCTCTTGTGGTTCAGCGAACAGGCTCGGGGGGTTCCGGAGCAAGTAATTTGGCTGCTCTGGGAGTTGGTTGGGAGGAACAACTTCTCCACTTTTGTTTTCCCAGCATTGATGCCAGGTTCCTACTCTGTTTTCTTATGAATTAATCTAGTTGTAGTAGGATGTATATGTGAATTGTTAAATTGCAGTTACACTTCGAGGAAGTATTGTTTAAGCATTTATGTAGAACCAATATCCATGTTTTGTATATTATCAATCTGTACAATGTTAGATTGTTCTGAACGCATCCAAGATCAAACATCCATACCTCCATCAAGGATTGTTAGTAATGTATTACTGTAGCAATTATTATTTTGAGTTAAATTATTAAGGTTTGGCTCTTGTTGATCTATTATGGTTTCGAATTCAATATTTGAATAATTTAGAATTGATGAGTATGCATCTAACGCATGGAATCCTTTATTTTAAACTATATTCCTCCATTTAACTGTGTTTTCCAGTTTTTGTCAATTCACTTAATCTTCATTAATTCTGCTTCTTGATTTTAGAATGTCTATTGAAATTATAATGTTGGTTTCGGGTGAAGATCTGTAATATTCATTTTTTTACTGTTGAAAACCCACTTACAAGGAGAAAACCTTAAAATATTGTTGAATCCTTAATCAACTTAGCACAATTTAGATTTACGACTATTATATCATGTTAAGATAGTGAAATCAAGACAAAGGTTAAGCATCAAGATAATCTCAGATCTAATTAACTAACAGTAAAACAAAAATCCCCTTTCAAACCAAAATCCCTTGAATCCGCAAGGTTAACTGTTGATCTGCAAAATAAATTGGATCGACAGTCAAGATCTAAGCCATAATGAGATCAACGACTCACAGAAGTTGCAGGAGACAGATTTGTGGAAGTTCAGTTCTGAAAAGCTGGAAGGAAATCCACAATCTGCAAGGTTAATTGTCGATCCGTAAAAGAAATTAGATTAACGATCAAGTTTAAATCTGCAAAGAGATCGACGGCTCACAGTAGCTACGGAGGCTCCATAAAGGAGGTTAATTATAAAATAAATTAAGGGTTTCCACAATCCCCAATCCACAATCCGCATTGTGAAAAGTGGAAAGCAAAATGTTCAATTGTAAAATAAATAAAGGGTTTCTGCAATCCGCAATCCGCATTACGGAAAGTGGAAAAGGGAAAGTTACTCCGTAATAGAATTTAAGGGTTTTCAAAATCTGCAATCCGCATTGCGAAAAGCAAGAAGTAGAAAGATAATTTGTAAATGAATTTATGGGTTCCCGCATTGCAGAAGGGTAATTTTTATCTTTATTTGTAATTTCACAACCCGTAATCTGCATTGCGGAAAGGTCCTTATGGAATAAATCTTGCGTGTTAGCACTACATTTGAAAATTTTGTGGAAGCGCTCTTTAGATTAATGGGTTAGCATCATCTTTCATCATGGGTCATCAGATGAAGAGAGGGATTTGATCTACTGTTGTTGATCATTCTGCTTTTGAAATATAAGGGAGAAATTAAAATATTCTCATCAGCGGAATGGAGTTAAAAAGGTACAACTTTGAAGGGATAAGATTGATACAAGGTCATATCAACAACAATGGAGCATTTCGCAGATTGGACATGCTGGGACGAAGGAATTTTTTCGATTTGCGGAATTGGTTAACTGGTAGAAAGATCGGATGGACGAGATGTGAGCGAAGATAGATCTACGGTCGGAAACAATTCCGTAGATTGAACTAGCGCGGGGAAATTCCAAATTGAAATCTGCGAAAAGTGGTAGGGGCCACGTCAATCAATGGTTCTAATAGTGGTCGGGATTTGATCGACGGATAAGGTGCATTCCGCAAATGGAAGTTGCTTGATTGACCAGGCTTGAAATGATTAGTGAAATGTTAGAGCTTTCACAGTTGGACGGTTCTGATGAATGTAGATTGCAGATCAATGGTTGATATTGATTCCATCGAATCAAGTTGTGTAGGGTGATAACGTTGAGTCTTGGTATTGAGACCTTGCACATGAATGACTTATATTTCAAGGAAAAACAAATCTACGGTGTAGATTACGTGAGATGCGAAATGGTTATGAAACATAAAAAATTATAAGCACCTACGTGGAGTTCAAGGATTAGCCTAAACCTGAACATTAGAGAACAACTCAACAATATGGATCAACTAAGTATAAGATACAACCATCAAGACATCAAGGAAGACAACGCAAAGGAGTTTCAAAGAAAGATATATTTTATGATAAAACGTTGTTTTTAAATTCATTAGTTACGAATTTTTGTTATCTCAAAACTATTTTGTAATAAATAAATGTTTTGGCACATGTAGTAAATGGTTGAAAGCGTTAGACAGTTAGGTTTATTATTCAGCTCAAGGAGAAATTGTGTAAGTAAGCATACATTTGATGAAGTGAGGGTTGGAACCGTGAGATTTTGGAAACTTGTGTACTTAAGTATTTCTTTAATTACAGTGTTGAAAGTTGGCATTTTTCATAGATTCATGTGTTATTTCATGTTGCATTCTGTACTTTTCCTTCTTGTGTGAATGTTTTTTCTAGTTTTATCTTTCCATTATGTTTTCCTTCATGTATGAAATGAGAGTATAACAATTTAGAATTCATATTTACTATGCTCTAGCTCTTCTTTTTAGATATCCACCAAACCTTTCTTCTAAAGTGGATACAGAATTCATTTTTACAATGCTTTGTGTTAATGGTTTGTTCATGTTCTTCCTTTTTCACTAGACAAACAAATGTTGACTGTGACTGAGTAGCTACCTTGCCTCTATTTAAAACTTCCATGCAAAAAGCTCTGATTATCTATATTCATATTTCGACTCCATAGTTCAATGGTCATGTGTCTAGTTTCAACCAATCTTAACAATTACAAATAGTTTTGCTTATGCATATATGGCCTTGTTAATATTTTGTGAGAGATCCCTCTCGGAAGAGAAAAAAGCCAGTTTTCTCTTTAAAAGTGGTTTTTGTTGTTATATGGGAATAGCCTTTCACAACCTCGGGTAATTTTCCAGTGATAACAAATTGGCATCGTTGCCGAGGAGCGAAGGTTCAAATAATCCCTGGGTATGAACGACATAGTTTCAAATTTGACTGTTGATGGTGAACAGTTGTCAGACATCAGCAAGGCTGTGCATTTTTCACTTGGCAACTCCATTTTACAAAAAATATAATTTCAGTGACTCCACTGGTGGCATGATCCAAAAATCAAGTTTTCAAAGAGAACCAACAGACTCTACTAGGGAAATGAGCTCATTGTAAAAACATGGAAATGCATGATGAAAAGATAAGGTACTCAAGTTTCAGTTTTCTCCAAGATGCACTCAAAACAAAACCATGAATTTACTCCTGTTTATCCTTATTTACGAAATGAAAGTATTTCATCGTCCTGTACATTTGATTTTGATCAAGATCCTTCATTTGAACCATATGACATTAAAGATCATCCTTGTGAGCCTCATGAAACCAAAGTTGACAATACATCGGTCCCACATATCCCTGTTTCTTCCAATATTCCAAACCGATACATACCACTTCATCTACCTCATGTTCTTCATGATTTTCCTACAAAGCACTACAAATACCTTCCTAAGTTTGATGGAGAATCCAAGAACCTTACAACTGGAAAACATTTGCAAGCCTTTGAGCATTTCCTTGACCTCTTTGAAGTGGAACATGATGATGTTTGCATGAGGGTGTTTTCCCAATCCTTGCAAGGAGATGTTAAGGAATGGTTTAAGCACTTGCAGCCTGAATCCATCAGTACATGGGAAGAGTTTTCTGACATATTTTTGAAATTTTGGGGTAAGAGGAGGTCATTAGACCAAATACTTTCAGTGTTTTATTCCATGAAGAAACAAGAGGGTGAAACCATGTCTAGTTTTAACAGTAGGTTTGCAAGCTTTTATTATAACATGCCAAACAAAACCCAGCCTCTTGAAAATGCTGCTAAACTTTATTATGCAACTACTTTTCCTCCTCAACTGTCATTACTTCTTTTGGAGAGAAATCCAGTCGCATTGTAGCACATGTTTATTGATTGTATGGAGGTTGAGGACAATCTTAGGTTGTCCAAAAAAAATTCAGAGCAAGACAGTGCTAATAAAAAGGAAAAAAAATTAGAATTAGTTGAGCCACATAAGCAAAAAGAACTTGTCTTGCATGGCAATTCTGTTTTTTGTGAGCAAAAAGATGATCAACCTAGTGATGTAAAAGAATATGGTTTTCAAATTCTGTTTTCTAAAGATTGCAATCAGCTTGTTACAAATTTTGATAGTGGTGATTTTAAAAAATATTTCAGTATGCCCATATATGATGAATATGAGGATGAATATTTGGATGTTGTACACAAAAAACCAGCTATAAATTTTGTAAACTCAAGGCTTGTTAGTGAAGAAAATCTGAATGTAATTCAAAGTCAAAAGGCTGAAAAAAAGAAAAGATAGTGAGTGTGTTGAAGGTCACTATTTACCTTCGTCTTATTCTTCATTTGAACTACTGAGACAAAGACTTAAAGTCTCTAAACAAAAACAAAATTTTGAGGATATGGAAAATTTCATGAACTTTTTAAAAGTGGAAGATGAGGAGGATGAACGATCATGCAGTCAATCTCAGCATGTGGAAAAATCAGTGGTTTGCAATGAGGAATTGGATTACAAAGAAAGAGGTAAGGGTTCTCAAATAAATGCTTCTTTAAATCTTTCACATTCTGAAATTTCATCTCAAGAAGAATGATTTTGTTTGCTTGATTCTATTTGAGAAAAGAATGATATTTCTGCTGAAGCATATAAGGAAGGTGAAGTTTTAAATTCAGAAATTTTAAATGAAACTGTGGATATTTCATTTGAAAACAATCATGAGAGTTCCTTTCAATGTTCTTTTGAAGATCAGTTTGACAGTATGCAAGAGGAGTTACTTTTTGGACATCCTTTTAATGGTAAGCAAATGATTGAGTATTTTGAAATTTGTCATGCTTTTTATGATCCATTAGCAGAATACATGGATAATTTTTTTAAATGGTATAGTTGACTATGTATTTGCAGCACAGGATATACTTTTAATCATAACCTTTTGCCATTTTGTTCCTATGCTCTAATTTCAATCAAGCATGAGGAAGAAACAGAATTATTGGATAAATTGCTTGATTGGCTACATTGGAAGTCAGACTTTGCTTGATTTGGCATTTGTGTTCAATAAAGTAGGGTAGGTAAGTGTGAATAAGCTCGACATGGCGAGCATTTTCTTTTAGCAGTTTTCAGTATGATTTTAGTTTTAGTTTTAGTTACAAGTTCAGGTTTGCAATTACAATTCGTTTTCAACCTTCAGAATATGGGCAGGTGTTGGTCGTCTGGGTAGACCCGGGTTTACTTATAATGAACCAACAACACCCCTAGCTCACTGGCCCTTTCTCTCCTAGATCTCTTCTCTATATTGCCTTCTTACAATATACTCTCGCTCTCTCTCTCTCTCTCTCTGTCAATCCCTGTGGATTATTACAATACAAAATAACAGTGAACTAACATACTACTGATAATCTGACTAGCTGGATGGCTTAAAATGCCCAAAATGCCAACCTTTTACAATACAAAATACATCCCTTTATAGGCGGCCCGAAGGTCTCACCATTACAACACTGTGGGCCTGTCCCAACAGTAAGCCAAAACCCTAATTAGTGACAGTCAGCATATCTGTACTTGGGGTATCCGCTTTCCATCACACCACTGCTCTCTGCAGTCTTCCATGCTTCCTGGCGCTGACCATGGGTACTATGCACCGCTTCCCTTCTTCTGTCCTTCATCTTCAATACCTCGGCCTTGTCACTCCTTTTCCTTTATGAGGGTAGCTGAGCCCTCCTGTCTTCGCCGCTACCTTCAATACAATGGTTGATCTCTCTCTTCTCGACTGCTCAGGTATTGTCGTCTCCTTTGACTTCGTTGTTCCAACAGTCACGGTTTTCGGCTCTGCTCTGCAGCTAGAAACATGCTACGGCGTCGTAGCTTTACCTTATCTCTTCGTCTTTGCCAAACTGTCTATCCGCCAAA
>LPNX011094797.1:312929-354942 GCA_001517045.1 Pseudotsuga menziesii
GTTTGGAGCCCATTTATGCGAAAGGTATACAAACCAGGAATTCCATTCCGAGAAGAAGCCTTTGTCTGCATCTTGAAGTTCTGCTTGTTTGGTTTGTTTTCCCTTTCACTTTTCTTCTCAACAACTCGCTCCAGTTATTCACGCTGCTTGGGTTCTGCATATTTTCATTCTTGGCCTTTGGAACCTCTTGTTCTTCTCTTAGCTGATGAGATAGGTCATCTCCCTTCTCTCGTTGCCGTCTTTTTCTCATTTTTACTTTCTTCCTGGCCGGATATTTCTTCTCATCATTCCTCCGCTCTGATTTCTTATCTTCAGTGATCGGCTCGGCTTTCTTCTTCTCTTCAGCAGAGATTTTGATGACATCTTCTACATCCTGCACTTGACTCCTCATCCTTGGAAATTGTCTAACCTGTGATGTTCCTAATTTCACAACCCTGGGCGGCATCGCCATAGTGGACATATGGCCACCATGCTCGAAGCATCTCAGAATGTCTTCTAAAGGTTCCTCCTCGGATAGAACCCACTCGGTGTTATACTTTGGATTGGCAATGGCTACAAACTCTGGAAATCACAGCACTCTGTAACGAAATTAGCTCTGGACAGGGAAAACTTAACAATGCACTCTATAGCTCTCGGCTCTTTGCAAATGTAACCCTCCCGAATGAATAATTTCTGCTTTTATGCTGAAGGTGACAATCCCGGTCGTAACGGTCATCTAGACTGAACCCATCGGTCGTATTAATTTCTTGGACGAGACCACACCCATCATCCCAATCCTCAATAAATGCTGAAATCCGATCAATTTCCCTCGAAGCGTGTGTATGCAGGCACCGGTCTCGTCGAAGATTTGCTAAATCTGGACAATTGATTATGCTGTTGTCGAATCTATGGTAAGGTATACCGATCATTTCCTTATTAACTGCCTGTCAGAAGGCTACTTGACTAGCCCTCTGTCTCATTACAAAAACTGGGTACGTGGCACGAAGAAACATCGCGCTGCTGCGATGCCACACCGCATCACTTGCTCAAAACAAACTTAAGCGTTTTTTTTTGTTTTTTGTTTTTTTACCGTCCTTATGCGATTCCTGATACTTAGAATACCTGTCGGTGTACACTAATTCTCGGTGTGATGCCTCCTTTCAACTACACTGGACATCTGCACCCCCTTCGACTCTGAGTTAGGGCTGAGAGGTGGAGTGGCTGTCACTATAAAGCTTAAGCCTACTACCATTGATCATCGTGGGAAGAAGCTCCCCATTCAGTTTGCTGAGCTGAACGGCTCCTCCCTCTGTAACTTGTTGTATCTGAGATGGCCCCAACCAATGCGTCTTGAACTTCCCTGGAAACTTAAGAAATTTACTGTCATAGAGGAGTACTAGGTCTCCGATCTGAAGAGTCTTACTCTTAATGTGTCTGTCGTGCCAAGCTTTTTCTCGTGCCTTCTGCACTTTCTGATGGAATTCCGCGATGAATCTTTCTTCCTCTAAGGCAAGCAGCTGCACCAGCCTCTCATGCACCGTGTCTATATCAGCCATTCCAGTGATCTAAGCAATTCTTAAACTGGGAAGAATATACTCCATAGGCATAACAGCCTCCTGTCCATACACCAAGCTGAAAGGTGTGTGTCCTGTAATTTTCTTGCATGTAGTCCTATATGCCCATAGTACAGCGTTACCTCTGAGGTCCCAATCATTCATTTGGTTGTTGCATATCTTAGTAAGAGGATTTTCTAAAATCTTGTTAAAGGCCTCCACCGTACCATTAGCTTGTGGGTGGTAGGGAGTGCTCTTATGGTACTGTGTCTGGAATTCTTCCGTCAAAGCCTCAATGGTGCGATTCAAGAAGTGTGTGCCTTGATTGCTCATCAAAACTACTAGACATCCAAATCTAGTGATGATGTTTTCGAAAAGGAACTGTGCGGCTGTAGCAGCATCACAATTTCTTACTGCTTTGGCCTCTGCCCACCTGGTGAGGTACTATGTTCCAGTGATGATATATCTCGCACCAGTTCGTTTTCCTGGTGGGTTAATAGGACCCACAAAGTCTATAGCCCACTTGTCAAATGCGCGCAACGTAATTTGCGGTCGTAGTGGCATTTCATCTTGTCATGAAGATTTTCCTACCCTCTAGCAGATATCGCAGCATCTGCAAAAGTCCTTAGTGTCTTTGTGTAACGTAGGCCACCATAATCCTGCGGTCAGGATTTTCTGTGCAGTCGGCTTTCCTGCGAAATGACCTCCTACGATACCTAAATGTGCTTCTCTGATAATAGCCTCTTTTTCATGCGGCATCACACATCTACGCAGGACTTCATCTGGACCTAACTTGTATAACTGTCCTGCGATCAGGGTGAAGTCTGGTGCTTTAACAAGCAACTACCTCTTTTGATGCTTGGTAAACTCCTCAAGTGCCCTTCCTGTGGCGAGAAAGTGAATGATATCAGCATAGTACTCATCTGTGATCTGGATAGAAAACAACTGCACATATGGCAAATTGTCCTCTAGGTTACTTGGCTCTTCTCCTGAGTCTATTTGCGACAGATGATCAGGTCCGACGTTCAATCTTCCTGGTTTGACAATGATTTCAAAATCATACTCCTGAAAGAGTAGTAACCATCTGCAGATTCTTCCCCCTAACACTGGCTTATTGACCAGATACTTCAATGCAGAATGGTCAGTAAACATCTTGAACGAGGCACCCAACAGGTAGTGCCTGAACTTATGTAGTGCGTACACCATAGCTAATCCTTCTCTTTCTGTCGTGGTGTAGTTCTTTTCTGCTGTCGATAGCTTTCTGCTGGAGTATGCGATAAGGTGATCGATACCTCCTTCTCCTGGTTGCGTTAAAACAACCCCTAGTGCGATGCCAGATGCATCCACATGTACATGAAACGGCTTAGTCCAGTCTGGAAATACTAAGATAGGTGTTGTAGCCATCTTCTCTTTAAGTGTGTTTAGACTCTGCTGGCATTCCTCATTCCATAGGAATTTTACATCTTTCTTTAACATTTTTTCCATCGGTGCTGTAATCTTTGCGTATCCTTTGATGAATTTTCTGTAGTACCCGGTATGACCAAGTAGTGTCCTCAATTGTTTGACTGAGTTGGGTGCTGGAAGATTTACAATGATGGCAATCTTTGCGGGATCTACCATGAAGCCTTGCCTGCAGACAATGTGACCCAACAAAATACCAAATGGCGCACAAAATATACATTTTTTCAAGTTTAGAGAAATCTGGTACTGCCTACATTTCTCTAACATCAGTCTTAAATCTCCTATGTGCTTGTCAGTTAATCCAAATACAGTCCAATCATCAAAATAAACTTCTAGGAATTTATGGATGTATTCTTTAAATACAGCAACTACTACTCTAGAAAAGATAGTTGGTGCATTCTTAAGACCAAAGGGCATTACCGTATACTGGAATGAGCCCCATTCTGTTGCAAAAGTGGTCTTATGTCGATCTTCTGAGTGGATTCTGATCTGGTGATAGCCTGAAAAGCCATCAGTGAAGGAGTAGACCTCCTGTCCTCCCACATTGTCTAATACTTCATCCGTCAAAGGTGTCGAAAATGGATCATGAAGCGATGCATCGTTGAGTTTGCGCAAGTCGACACAGATCCTGATGTCTCCTTTGGTCTTCTTTTCTTGCACGACCATGGGACTAACCCATTCGCTTTCTTCTATGGGCTCAATGATGCCTGCTGCTAGCATCTTATCGATCTCATCCTTAACTTTTTCTTTATAGCGCGGATTTAATCTATATGGACGTTGCTTGACTGGTCTAGCATCCTCTTTCAATGGTATACTCATTACTCCCAGGTCTCCGACTATTCCCTTCATCTCTTTGAACTTGGTGGGAAATAGGTCCTGATAGTCATGTAGCAAGTCTGCAATCTGTCCGACTGTTTCATCGGTCCAATAGTCTCCAATAGAGGCAAACTTTGGTTCTGCGTTTGTGCCAATATTGATCTTTTTAATCTTGATCAGCTCTGTGATTGCTCGAATTTGTAGCTTCGGTCCATCAACATTGTGAGTCCCTTCTGACTCCGGAATGTTGATGTTATGAGGATCCTCATCCTCCTCCTCTGGTTCTGATGCAAAATTATAACACTCTAGTGCCTCTTCTAACTGGATGGCCCACTCAGGTTGAGTATGTACTGATAGGGTACAATCCTCAAATATCTTAATCTTTATTACATCTAGGGCCTGATCAACATTTGGATACTCAGATTCAAAAGCGAAGGTAAGTATAAAGCTGTCTATTAGAAGTGGCCATGTAGTCGTTCCCTTGCGCAATTTAGTCTCTGTGTACCAGTTCCGTGGAACTATGTCCAAAGTGTGAATGAATCAGTGAACCCATTCATCCTCGGGAATGTCTGACCAATTCTGTTCACATGTCTGAATGTGTGACCTAGGGTCACTTTCTCCTGTGTATCTCTGCTGGACATACTCTCTGTCGGTAGAGAATCTGATCGCCATCAATCTCTTAAGATCATCCCATGATGCGATATTCTCTTTATGTGTATACCACCATCTTGTAGGTGTGGCTCATACTGCAAGGTCCATAGCTGTGACCCTCTGCTCGTGAGGAACTTGTTGGTCAAACTACGTGAGAAAGTCCTGGATGTCTGTTAGATCATGAAATAACGGAATGTCGTTGATCTCTGCACCAATCCATCCAGTGACTTAGTCATGTACGCACATCTGCGTGTTGAGACTTCGTAAAGTCTGTTCTGCCAGTTCTCTAGACCAACATCTGAATCCGATGTGCATGAGCTGTTGCATCGCCAACTAATGTTCCCTTCTGTGGTTGGGTTGATGTAGTCGCTCTGGTTTGCAGTCATCTGATAGAGACTTTCCATGTTACATGCCTCTTCCTCTGCGCAGATAGGTTCAATGTATCTAGGACCCTGAAGAGGATCTAACGGTGCGATGACCCGGATCTGCGCGTCCTCAAAGGTCATTTGTCTTCTCTTTAAGTCGATAACGGCCATGTTACCGATCGCCCAATCAATGCCTAGTAGTGCTGGATATGGTCTGCTATCGCCAATGATTTCTATAACTTCAAAGTCTGTAGAGCTACAAACTCCGTCAATGTCGACTGGCACCTGCGATTATCGACCCAGGGGTGATACCTGCTGTTGATTAGCTAATCTAAGATGGATAGGCGATCTTATTAACTTAGGGCTACCCATCTATTCCCATGTCTGTTTAGTCAAGACATTTACCTCTGATCCTAGATCTAAGATCACCTTGTCCATTTCAAATTCTCCAACCTGTGCTGTGAGTCGCATCTCTCTTCCTATTCTTGTATGTCCCATAATATTATGAACAGCACGATGTGTACTGCTCACAGAAGAAGATGACTGACACTGATCTATGATGCGCTGAAGTTCTCCAATAGCTTGCTCATTTCTCACGAGTTTTAAACAGCTACGCAGGAAGGATTGTACACTTCCTGCCAACTCGTCCTCGTCGCAAGCGCCCGATGTGGTAGCCTGCGATATCTGTACAGGGCTAACGCCACAAGGTGCTTGCTGCGGTACGCCCCTAGACGGCGGTACCTGGGATCCTGATTGCATAGGGTCATCAAAGAAAGTCTTAGCTTCCTGAAATGTCTATTTATTCTTTTGCAGGTCAAGTGGTGTTGCTTTGTTAGGAGCTTTACGCACCCACTCCTGACCTGTGGTATTTTCAGTATCCTGCGATGTTCCATTGGTGGAAGCACAGCTGCGAGTCACAATGTTGACTCTTGGTTCTGGTTCTTCCTGCTCAGCAGCAATAAGCTGGATGTTCTGGTGTACTGCTGGCTTAGGTTCTCTGATCTTAGCTATCAAGGTAGGACAGTCTTTTATAGCGTGATCGTAAGATTTGCAATAGTTACATGTCGTAGTAGGGCTCTGACAGTCCCTAGCATAATGTCCTACAACTCCACAGTTGTAACAAGTAACTGGTTTGCGACCATGGCCAAAGCCTTCTCCACAGCCAAAGCCTCTTAATCCTCCTCCATGGCCACCATAAGCCAGATCATGCCGTGGTCCTGCTGTTGGACCCTGTGTTTCTGATTGGACTCTGTACAAGTCTTGCTTGCTCCCAACCATGAGATCATAGGCTCGGCAATCGTGTTCATCATGGCCTACTGACTTGCAGAAGATGCGGTATAAGTTCTTAGGTGTCTGCACGTACTTCTAAAGTAGAGGGCACTGGTGAGGTAGATGTCCTCTTGTTTTGCATATTTCACACCACGGCTCGTGGATCTGTGGGAAGGGCTTAGGAGCCCCTGTTGCTATATATTCTACAAAGACTGGACAATTATCTTTAGTATGGCCTTGTGCTTTACACTTTACGCACCATATGTCTTGCGCAACCTCTTTCCCTTTCTTAAGCTCATGCATTTGTATTGTGAGATTAGCCAACTGGTTTTGCAGGTTTGTCATACCTGTGTTGGTTTTAGCTAGAGGTGAAGCCTCTAGTTTCATCACCATCTCTAACGCGTCATCCTGCGTCTGGAGTTTCTGCTGCATTAATGGTAGTCTGATGTGAGGGAGCAGCGCTGCAATAAACCATTCCTTATGCTGCTCCGGCGTAAACTCAAAGCTGACTTGGTCTATAAGGGCTTTAAATTTCTGATCAAAGTCCCACACTGACTCTGTAGGTAATTGTTTGATGTCTTTGAGCTCTGTAATGCACTGTGACTCAGACTTAGGTTTCTTAAACTCTTTAATCATGGCGGTCCTGACCTGGACAAGTGTTCTGGGTACCGCTGAGGTATACTTCATATACCATGTTAAGGCTCGTTCTCTCAGTGTGGTGACCAACTATACAAGTTTACTATTATCATCATTGATTGCTTTAATGGTCCATACGACTTCACATAGAAACCAATGCTGCTCTGGGTCCTCTGCCCCTGTACCCTTGAAGATAGGTAGCTTCATATCATCCCCCATTCTATTTCTGCGTGGTGGGTGTTGATTTACTGTGTTACTACCACTCGGCGGTGTAGGTGGAGGTGATGTAGCGGTAGTATGTACTGTCTGCGAGCTACTAAATGGTGTTCCTACGGGATTGTTCTGAGTCCCAATCTGTTTCTGTGGGGTATAATGGTGGTAAGGGATACCCCCTTCTATTCTGTCTATATGGCTATGACTCTGTTGTCTAGTACTATCTAAACTGTCTTCAAACATGGGAGAGTTGAAATCTACTTTGTATTTCTTTCCACTACGTGTACGTCCAATGTCATCAAAATCACTTTCAAACTCTTGTGACATTACTATCTTTACTTATTCATCTGAAACTAGATCCATTGTTCCTTTTTCATGTAATAGCATCTTAATGTACAAGTTTAAATATTTTAGGTACTTACCGTGATATCCTTTGAAGAAGTACCGCTCAGCCTCGCTGAAGCTTTTTCTCTGGTCAACTGCAAACTCTGTGATGAAGCCTTCTAGCACACTCGCAAGCCAGAATTCTACTGTCCTCGTAATGGGGTTATCAAGGTTCTTCACGGTCTGAATCAGCTCCAGTGTCCAGACAATGTTTCTTTTCTTCTTAAATATGCTCGTATCAGTCAACTTTGATAGCCAGTCATAAAGCTCGTTTCCAAAGGTTGCAAAAAATATCGCATGTAGATCTGTAACGATATCTTTTTGTAACCAGTCCTCTGTACTCAGTCTAGGACTCTTGTTCTCTCGTTCAGCAAACTCTTTCTCCGTAGACACAACCCACTCATTGAGTTCGTCTCTAGTAGGACACCACCAAAACATCAGTTCTTAGTTTGTTCAAAACCGGCAACGGAACCATTTGTTGGTCATCTGGGCAGACCCGGGTTTACTTATAATGAACCAACAACACCCCTAGCTCACTGGCCCTTTCGGCAACAAACCGTAGAGCGGCCTGAAGTCTCACCCGAAGTGATCCTAATGGGTTGGCCAAAGACTCAAGTGTCTCGGCTAGGTTCTGTATGGCGTCCTATGCGCGCCTTGCAGCTCTTCTTAGCCTACGAGGTGTCTCTCTCTCTACGGTGCGTAGTTTTTCTCTTACTCGTGATGACTCTAATCCTTATCGCATTGCCGCACCCTGAGCAACACGTAACCTTCTCTTACGTTGATCCTTAACCCGCGGTATCGCGCACCGCAGCTCCTCTGATGGTGCGATATCACCTCCCTGCGATATCCTACCGCTGCGACTCATTGTACCTAGCGTTACTTGTGTTCAACATACAGGACTCAACGCACAAGGTTGTTTTACACTGCGACTCTTAATTGTCTCTAGTGAAACTTAGACAGGCTCTTATACAGAATACTTAAAGACTTCAACTTGTATTTATCCTTAAACTATGCTATGAACTGAATGACACATACAGACATTTACTGTAAGCAAAGTTCATGTAATGAATGACAGATACAAGTAAATACAATCACATGAATCAATCACACAATGCTCAGATTTTACGTGGTTCACTTCCAGGGTAGAAGCTACGTCCATAGAACTGTGTTTCTATATTATAACTTGAGAGAGGTACACAGTTCTGCTGCACCGCATATGCAGCTAGAGATCTTCTGGGTAACTCCACACTCAGCTTGGAGCCCTTCTCTCCTAGATCGCTTCTCTATATTTCCTTCTTACAATATACTCTCGCTCTCTCTCTCTCTATCAATCCCTGCGGATTGTTACAATACAAAATAACAATGAACTAACAAACTACTGATAATCTGACTAGCTGGACGGCTTAAAATGCCCAAAATGCCAACCTTTTACAATATAAAATACATCCCTTTATAGGCAGCCCGAAGGTATCACCATTACAACACTGTGGGCTTGTCCCAACAGTAACCCAAAACCCTAATTAGTGACAGTCGACATATCTATACTTGGGGTAGCCGCTTTCCATCACATCACTGCTCTCTGCAGTCTTCCATGCTTCCCGGCGCTGACCATGGGTACTATGCACTGCTTCCCTTCTTCTATCCTTCATCTTCAATACCTCGGCCTCATCGCTCCTTTTCCTTTATGAGGGTAGCTGAGCCCTCCTGTCTTCGTCGCTGCCTTCAATGCAGTGGTTGAGCTCTCTCTTCTCGGCCGCTCAGGTACTGTCGTCTCCTTTGACTTCGATGTTCCAATAGTCACGGTTTTCGGCTCTAGTCTGCAGCTAGAAACATGCTACGGCGTCGTAGCTTTACCTTATCTCTTCGTCTTCGCCAAACTGTCTATCCGCCAAAATGGCAGCTTTTCCTGTAGCTGCGGGACTCTGCTCCAACAGCAGGTGACAGATGACTTGTTAGAGGTTGTAGGTTGACAGGGGGTTTATTTGCAGAATGGTTTCAATGATGGTTACGGGGTAGCGCATGTTGGAGATTTCAAATAATTTTGGGAGCCACCCAATGGATTCAGCACCTAGTCTACAGGTTTCTTTGCTACCTTGCAGGGAGGATGACATCCTTAATGGAGCCAGCTGTTAGCATTATATTTGAAAATTTTGTGGAAGTGCTCTTTAGATTAATGGTTTAGCATCATCTTTCATCATGGGTCGTCGAATGAAGAGAGGGATTTGATCTACAGTTGTGGATCGTTTTACTTTTGAAATATGGGGGAGAAATTAAAATATTCTCATCAACGAAATGGAGTTAAAAAGGTGCAACTTTGAAGGGATGAGATTGATACAAGGTAAGATCAACGATGATGGAGCATTTCGCAAATTGGACATGCTCAGACAAAGGAAGTTTTCTGATTTGCGGAATTAGTTAACTAGTGGAAAGATCGGATGGACTAGATGTGAGCGGAGATAGATCTATAGTCGGAAACAATTCTACAGACTAAACTAGCATGGGGAAATTCCAAATTGAAATCCACGAAAAGTGGTAGGGGCCACGCCAATCAACGATTGTAATAGTTGTTGGGATTTGATCGACGAATAAGATGCATTTCGCAAACAGAAATTGATCGATTGATCAGGCTTGAAACGATTAGCTGAATGTTAGAGCTTTCATAGTTGGACGGTTCTGATGAAGGTAGATTGCATATCAATGGCGGATATTGATTCCACCGAATCAAGTTGTGTAGGGTGATAATGTTGAGTCTTGGTATTGATATCTTGCACATGAACGACTTAGATTTCAAGGAAAAACAAATCTACGGTGTAGATTACAGGAAATGCGAAATGGTTATGGAACATAAAAAATTATAAGAAGCACCTACGTGGAGTTCAAAGATTTGCCTAAACCTAAACATTGGAGAACAGTTCAACAATATGGATCAACTAAGTATAAGCTACAACCATGAAGACATCAAGGATGACAACGCAAAGGAGTTTCAAAGAAAGATATGTTTTATGATAAAATGTTGTTTTTAAATTCATTAGTTAAGAAGTTTTGTTATCTCAGAACTATTTTGTAGTAAATAAATGTTTTGACACATGTAGTAAACGGTTGAAAACGTTAGACATTTAGGTTTATTGTTTAGCTCGAGGAGCAATTGTATAAGTATTCATACATTTGATGAAGCGAGGGTTGGAACCCGTGAGATTTTGGAAACTTGTGTACTTTAGTATTTCTTTAATTACAATGCTAAAAGTTGGCGTTTTTCAGAGATTCATGTGTTATTTCATGTTGCAGTCTGTACTTTCCCTTCTTATGTGAATGTTTTTCCAGTTTTACCTTTCCATTATGTTTTTCCTTCATGTCTGAAATGAGAGTATAACAGTTTAGAATTCGTATTTACTATGCTCTAGCTGTTCTTTTCAGATATCCACCAAACCTTTCTTCTAAAGTTGATACAGAATTCATTTTTACAATGCTCTGTGTTAATGTTTTGTTGATGTTCTTCCGTTTTCACCAGACAATCAAATTTTGGTTGTGACTAAGTAGCTACCTTGCCTCTGTTTAAAAATTCCATGTAAAAAGATTTGTTTATCTATATTCATATTTTGACTCCATAACCCAATGGTCATGTGTTTAGTTTCAACCAATCTTACCAATTACAAACAATTTTACTTATACATATCTGGCCTTGTTAATATTTTGTGAGAGATCCCTCTCGAAAGAGAAAAAATCCAGTTTTCTCTTTAAAAGTGGTTTTTGTTGTTACCTGGGAATATCCTTTCACAACCTTGGGTAATTTTCCAATGATAACATTACAAAAGGATCATTGCGGAATGGTCAATGTAGAATGATCACTGCGGAAGAACAGTAAACTTGGCAAATTTTTGGTTTAAACAGTGAAGTGTTTGGAAAGCTAATTTTGGGAAATGGATTCTAAGTTTTAAGGAAATGGTGATCAATTTATAATGCTAAGGTTATGCAATAAAATCTCTAAGGTTCAATAATGCTATATAACAGTTAGGGTTTTCAATATTATGACTGAAGATATTTGATTTTAAAAAAAATAAAAAATTATTTTTTATTTTTTTATGAATGTTGAGGTATGTTACAAATGTCTTTTTAATGGTTAAAATGAATCACTGGGGCTATAGTGAGTAAAAATGGGGTATAGTGAGCCTGCATAGGAACAAGGTAATTCCATCAAGGCATGACGCGTAAGGTGTGGAAAATCATGCTATAATAGATTCCCCCTAATGTGTGAGGTCAGAGGGGTACACGATGGCCAAAATACATTATAATATTCCTAGGAGTGGAGTAATGAAGATCCAGGTGGAAGAACTACCCACTCGTCAGCATAATACAATGATAACTCTATATACATTACTATAGATCAGGAGTATATATAGCAGTACCGTATACATATAAGTACAATGGCCATGAATAGGCATAATAGACATATGTCATAAGTGGACACAGCCACGTACAATACACAGTGGAGTCTAGTCTCCATACCGGATGAAGACATCTGGTACATAATAAAGTGCACTTCTGTTGTATGAGAATTGAAATCCCATAGGTATTGTTGCAATCAAGGTAGTAGCATAAATGGAATGCCACCATACTCTGAGGTCTTCTACACAAACAGTCTATGCTACATATCCCATCACATGAATGAAGGCTTTGAGGTAGAACATGATGAGACATTGTCTGATTACCGATCATTGATGTATATCATTAACAGACACGAGATGTATTAAGGTACCGAGTACATTCAACAAGTGTGAATAAAGGTGTTGAGGTTGAAAACTTTAAGAATCCATCGATCAGGGGACATTCATGTATTCCCAAATGTGTCGATAATGAGAGGACCTGCCATTGATGACTACAATTCTCAAGGCTCTCAACTCACTCTATATCTCAATTCCAGAATAAATGATCTGAAGTCAATGGAATGGAGTCCACTAAAAGGAAGGCATTAATGAATCCCCTGCCAACCAACATGAGGTACACAACAAGGTTGGATAATTTGGAAGAACTTAGACAAACAAGATGTACACGAACCAGTAACCATGTGCATCCCTCGCGCATACCAGATGCAAGTAGCATGCAAAAGAGACCCTCTGAAAAACAATTAATGACGAAAAATATGGACAAAGTTGAGGAAACCACCAATAGGGTATATTGGAATCCAAGTCATGACACAAAACCTAATGTGTGAATATATTTCTTGTCGTCTAACACAAGGGAAACCACTCATTCAATGACCAATTATGAGATGTCATCTGTTGAGTTCAAGGTCACCTATCAATGATGAAAGTAGGCCCAGGGTGCAAGGTAGGACCACAGATCTATGATGTATCAGGAATTGCCGACATGCAGAGTCAAGGTAACTAACCAATGGTCAACTTAGGCTAAAGGCTTCCTTCAAACAAGATCATGAGGTAGATGGAGAGACTTAGGCAGGATAGACTCAATGTGCAAACTGGGACATCTATGTGACACAGGAGGCATTAAAAAAGGCTCCATAGTGATTGGAAGCTTAACCAGTCGGTGGAGAAATCTAAATGACGAGTACAACTCCTAAGGTCATGCTAGAAACCCAACCCATAATGAATAGACTCATAAACTGTGCTATGTTCAAAGGCGACACGACATCTGCCAATACAATTAAATATCATTTCCATCTGGCTTTTTATGTTTTTTTTAATTTTTTTTAGTCTTTTTCATATTATAAAGGTTGAAAAATAATAAAATGTGCTTATAGTACAAAGGAGAGGAAACTAATGTCGTGATCAAGCAATCTAGTTCCAAGCAGTGGAACATACCTATGCTCAATGCATGGAAGTGTGTGCATAATAAGGACATTAGGGGGGATGTTTCCTCTCAAATAAGTGGTGATCAAGCCAAAAAGGATAAATAAGAGGATCTGCTTGGCTAGAATTGAGATGAGCTCTGGCAAGATGGCTTATAAAAGTAAAGCAGAGAGTCGACATTAAGCTTAATAAGGAAAGTGGATGCATGCAATGCATTTACAACTTGATATAAAATGGAAGTCCCTTAGGGAAATAGCCATCATAATAGATAAGAAATATCATGAGGTTTTCGTTTTAAGTCATAGCAGGACTACAAGGGACTCTCAGACCTAAGGAGAACGCTCATCATGTGCACCATATGGCAAAGCGGGTTCTAACTAGCGTACCCGTGATCGGGAAATCTCTACCGCTTACATAACGCCACTACTAGTAGTAGTTTGATGGTTTTGTTTCATTAAGAAGCAGTTTCCTACCTATGGTTAATGTGATATAGTCATGGGATAATGCAAAAATGCACGCGGAATATGATCCTATTTAATATGCCAGTACATATTTTATACCTTCCATGGGCATGAACAAGATTGTAAATGGTCAAAGTCCATTAGGGCTTAACGAAAATTGCATAAAAAATGGATCTTGCACAACAATATTAGCCCAAAACAGTTGTAAATAATCAATAGAGAGTCAAAACTATAGGAAAGTGGGTAATTTTTTTTCAAATTGTAAAAAATTGACCATTTACCGTACCATTTGGTTTTTTACCCCTTATAGTGATCTTGGAGCTCATTGGACCCTCAAACTTCAAAGGCGTATTCCAGGAGGTATGGGCCACGAAATTGACAATCGTTAGGACCGCGTAACTCTTTATCCCGTGCTCTTTCAATTCATTACTTTCATTTGAAGTTTCCATGGTAGATTTTGAAGTTTTCAACCATGAAAAGTGGGTTTCTCGGTCCACACGGGTGACAAGTTATCGGATCACATATAGGGAAGGATATACACAGGCAAAGCAAAGCCTGCCCACTTGGGCATGTGGCTGTTAACAAGGTGACACACATATAGGGTCAAGAATGTTGTTTTTGTGTCAAAAACCTCACAAAAGCTCTTCTCCTTTACATGATGGTGATTGAATGGAGGGAGAGAGAGCATGAATACATTGATAAGGTTGTCCATGGTGATATAATCGCCCAACAAGTATTGAAAAGATGTGGGATCTATAAGTTTTGAACCTTAGGAGCTTGAGGGCCCAACCAAGGCTACTAGAAATGCTTATAAGCTATTGGGATCTAGACACAGAGGCATTCATACTGGATGGGATGCCATTGAGACTCGAGGTTGAAGACATTTAATTTATTACCAGACTATCCCACCGAGGTGAGGTAGTAAACCTTATGGCTCGAAACGTAGGCACATGTTTGACTATTGACAAGTGTATAGTTGTATATTGTGTTCCCGACATTGATAAGGTGAGAAGTCAAGTCCCCAACAATGCAATTCAAAGTCTTAGTCTAGAAGTGATCATTCTAGTTCTAGCTAGAATAGCAGGGTTGGCATCACTACACCATGCATCATGACCTCTCATGTTTTATGTAGTAGAATGAATGAGGCATGCTATCTATTATTGGAGCACATCCTTGTTGGGTAGTATGAAACATCAACTAACGGATTGCAAGATAGGTCAGATCAAGAATTTTGGGTACGCTGGTATTTTATGCACTTTCTTCTTTGAGAGGGTACCGAGCCTTAGTCCTAGAGTTGTGGTCCCTCCTCATAGTCTACGAGATCTAGCCCAAACTCATTATACTAAGGTGATGGGGAGGTTAGGAGGAGGTAGAGAACCTTCTCCATTCACTGATGTTTTTTTCCCACTAGTGGCGGCAACATATCATCGCCATAAATGACTATCCCTATGTAGTGATCGACTTCCGTGGAGAGCGAGTTATGCCACTACCACCAGGGTCCACATTCGAAGACATCTGTAAGATATATTTTGTATTTTTGGAACATTTTTTTTTGTTTTTTTTATATAAGGAAATTAAAAACATGTTTTTGGTTGTATCATGTACTAACATTAGACTTGTTTGTGCATACTTAGGTCCATAGCGACTGGATGGTTTCCCATGGCAACGACATAGGGGTCGAGCAAATGAGATGATGAGAGTTGATGTCGAGAGGACACTACAGAACATACATGAAAACACGGCCTGCTTGACACATAGGATCTTTATGGTACAAGTCGAGGACATGCCCAAGGCTATGTAAAGACATGCAGTCGGGGTATCTCGTTTATGGGTTATACTATTCATTCATTTAGCAAACTCTATAGTGTGCTATCATGATCATCATCTAGGCCCACATGCGTATATGTCGGGATATTATTTTTTGTATCAGCCATGCATATTTTGAGGGATTAAAGCCCATTTTTGTACTATGACACCATATTTTTTGGATCTCTTATTCGGAAATAAAAACTTATAGTGACCGGTTTGATATATACACATGTGTCTGAATATGAATGTGAATGTGAATGTACATGTTGCTTTAATTATGTGACAAATGCCAACCTAAAATGTAATTTGCATATGAACCGACAACTTGATTGTAACCTCTATGTATATGAATGTATGTAAGGTAATCAAATTATCGTTCCAACAATATTGCCCTTAATAATCTTGTCAATAACTGAGGATATCTGACATGGTATAAGCCATTCAATTGTGACACAATCAACTGTGAATCCAGGAGAACCTCTAGAGATCGAATACCATTTGAAATGGCATCATGTAATAGTTTAATTATGGCACTATACTCGGTCACATTATTTGAAATGGTTGGAGGCATACTCCTCCTGAAGACACAAGTTGACCCTCAAGTTCATAAATAACCCAGGCAGCAGAAGCTAGATTATGTGTATGTCATCTAGCACCATCCACAAATCCTAAGTATATCAAAGACTCTGCTGATATATGCCAAAGAATAGGAAGCATGTCAACAAACCAACAACACTACAAAGAAACCAAAAAGCTATATAAAATTGTACAATATTATACAAGGTACTAGCATGAGCTGGAAACTCAAGCATAGTACTTCTTAAGGTAGAGTCCATTTCTAGGATCCTTCATGACATTCCCTTTGTAATCCTCTAACTCATAGGCCCCCTTTTCCAAGATACGCCTCACAACGTATGGACCATGCCACATAGGATTAAACTTCCCTGCCACCATTGGTTTGTTTGCTTGATCATATAAAAGGACTAAGTCGTCTTCATTATATCGACGGGGATGGACAAACTTATCGTATTGGGCCTTGACATGATGCTTATTCACTTCTAATTCCACCACAACATCTCGACACTGCTCATCAAGGTGCTCCAAGTGGACTAATCGTTCTTCTAAGTCAGAGGTGTCAGGAAAGATCTCTATGGATAGCTTCAAGGAAGGGATCTCGCATTAAACTAGTAAAATCGGCTCCACCCCATGAACTAGTTGATATAGTGAAAAATCGGTGGACGCCTTAACCACAGTCTGGTAATCCCACAAAGTAGGGTACAAAATGATATGCCAATTAGTTTTGTTTTGTCTGATGGTTTTTTGTAGAATGGATTTAAGAGATTTGTTAATAGCCTCGACATTTCCATTCACTTGGGGGTAATAAGAAGAGAAGTGCTCTTGCTTAAATCCCAACTTCAAAGGTGATTATGCCTTCATCTTATTTTGGAAGTGACTACCATGGTCAATGATAATCTCTTTCGGGATCCCGAACCAGGTGATAATATGATTAAGCACGAAGTGAATGGTCGTCTCACCATCGGATTTGATTGTAGGCATAGCCTTTGCCCATTTTTTAAAGTGATCTACATCCACAATAATATGATGGCACCCCCCAGTTGGCAGTGGGATACAATCCATATAATCCACCCCCCTCTTTATGAAGGGATTGAAGGTGATAATAGGGTTTAACGGGGCAGGATGCGAGCACATGTTTCAAGAGAACACTTGGAAAAGGTGACATCTCCTGACTGCATTAACACAATATTTAATGATTGACGACCAATAATAACATACTCTCAAAATATCTTAAGTTGCAGTGAGCCTAGATATATGTCTGCCACACGCCCCATTGTGGTAGTCATTAAGCACGACCTCAACCTCCTCGTGAGTTAAGCAACAACACAAGATAGATACCACCCCACATCGATACAAAGTGTCATCGATGATGAGGTAGTTTGTATCATTATGATGTAAATGTTGTCACTCATCCCTCAAGAGATGCGAAGGGGTCTTTAGAGTCTGTAGATAGACGATTATATCGCCATACCAAAAGTTTGTAGATGAGATGAGGAAAATATGCTCATTCACAAATGAGTCTTCATGAATCATGTCCTCATCCAGCCTAAAGAGAACTGATATCAGCTACACGAAGACTAAAGACTTCTTCGATTTTCCCAAAGCAAAATCAAGGTCAAATTCTTGTAATATCACAATCCCTTTATTATATTTTCCACCGATCATTAGCCTAGACAAGATGAACTGAAATGGATTTATATGAGCTATGACTGTGGTCTGGTGAAGTAAGATTTAGTGTCTCAATCATTGAAATACATGAATAGTCACTAAGGCCAACTTCTCAATATGAGTATATCGAAGTTATGCATCGATGAGATTCATGCTAAGATAATAAATCACGTACTCATGGAGCTCGTCATCCTCTTGAACCATAGCCATACTAATTATCTCTTAAGACGCAGCCACACACAACAACAAATCTCTACTATAGTCTAGTGGACTAAGCAGAAGGGACGATGCCAAGGTTTTCTTCAGGGCGTCGAAGGACTCCTAGGCTCTCTCATCCAATAGGAACGAACTATCCTTCTTCAATAAGCGCAGAAAACCCTTGGTCAAATTGGCATTATTAATGGCAAATCGACACAAGAAATTTTCCACCCCTCAGAGACTTTTAAGTTGTCTAATTATACTCGAGGGAGGTAATCGAAGTATTGACTCAGCCTTCAATAGATCGAACCTAATCCCCTCCTTAGATACAGTGAATCCCAATAATCAACCAGTCCTAACACGAAAGATGCACTTCTAGGGGTTCAAACGGATTTTATAATGACAACATCTTTCAAAGACCAAACGAAGATGTGTTGGATGATCCACTCTCATATGAGAGTGAGCAATGAGTTCCTCCTAATACACTTCAATAATGCGCTTAAGGTCATGAAAGGCAATCATTGCCCACTGGAAAGTAGCTCCGGCATTTTTCAAATCGAAAAGGCATTTTTTGGTATGCAAAAGTACCCAAAGAAAATATAAATAAGGTCTTATGTTGATCCTCAAGTTTAATTTGGATCTGATTATACCCTAAAAAACTGTCCATAAATGAAAATACCTCGTTCCTGGCACACTCATACATAATCTAATCATTAAATGGTGTGGGGAAGTTGTCCTTACGACAAGCTCTATACATATCTCCAAAATTAGTACACACGCATATGGTCCCCTACTTCTTATCCATAAGAACAAGATTGGATACCCATTCAGTTAAGGGAACCTGGTAGATGAAGTCATCCTTGAGCAACTTTTCTACCTCAGCCTTGATGGCAGGCGCTCTACGGATATTCACAGCACGTAGACATCATCGAACAATTTTAGCATTTGGATACGTTTTTATTTCATGTTCAACAATACGGGGATCAATCCCTAACATTTATTCATATGACCAAGCGAATACACCATGAAATTCCTTAAATAGATCTGTGTATGTTTGAATTTATTTAGGTGAACAATCAACACTGACATAAATGTTCTATATCCTACCATGGGTTCGAGAAATGTTGATTGGAATAATCGATGATATGTTCGCCATGTTCCATTTGGCATATATACCGTGAGTTCCTAATGGGATCACAGGATGACCAACTTTCTTGCTTAAGGTTATCTTAAACTCATCACACTCAATCTGTTCGAGCTCCAGGAGGAGGTAGGATCATGTTGCATCTCTTCCCAAGGTTGTTTCGAACGAGTCATGGCCTTGATAATAGCTTCATCTGAAGGACAGTGTCATTGAGGTAGTCATGTGATCATGACAAAACGACCACCCAAGCGGGCGACATCAGGTGATCCTCCTCTCCTGTCCGTGAAGGGGGAGGATGAGGGTCTGTAGTGATATTGAATATGGCTTGGTAAACGGTATGTGCTGCATACAATGACATTTACATATCCGTGGCTATGGGACCTTCATTAAATCACTCAAGGAAGGGAGAGTCTAGGAATCCCACAAATAGGCAGTACAAAACGAAACCAGAATCAGAGGTGATGGAACAACACCGAGCGTAGAATTAGTGCAAAAAAATTAAAAGTTCCCATTAATGAAGGATACATTCCAACACCAATGTTTTCAGTTGCTAGCTGAGAATTATCAATTACCAGCATAGTGGGACCCGGTGATGCAGAGGAACCTAAATAATCGAACGATAATTGATCGATCATCCTAATTCTATCTCTGTATGGTTGCTTTCATGGCATAAATACTGACGACACGGTCGCTTTTGTGGCATAAATATGATTCCAACGTAGTAATAGATTATAGTCAAGGGGTGCATCAACCACCTCAACCTCGACCGACATGGTCTTCCCCCTAGATGGACCTAAAGGGAAGGAATAATGCCATGCGGTCTAATGGAACGTCCATCAAAAGCTGTCGGCATAGTCATGGATTTAGACAACATAGGAGAGCCAATGCCTTTCTAATTTGAAAGATACATCACTGAGGTTGCAACACCTTCATCAGTTACTGTGCATTTAACAACGTTGTTCAAACACTCCACGTGGACTTGAAAAGCCACATGGTAAGGAAAGAAAGGTTAGACATCATGAGTCTTGAACCTGATGACACTAGGGTCGTTCGGGTCAACCATTCCTAAATCAGATAACAACGCTTTCCTATGTGAGGGACAAGTCTAAATCACCTCTAAAGTTCACATCACATAGGGAGTCTGACCCAAATACTCAATGATAGAATAGTGTTGGGCGGCTTGATAATTGGGATTGTGCCTCGAACACTTCAAAACCTCTTTAGGAATGTGTGGTATAGTCTCAAGCTTGTCAATCTGCAAAGGAATCTCTATGGGTGGAGACTCTTTAGCCATGGTTGGTTGCGGTGAACCATAATCACATGACCGGGTTGCAACATGAACGACCGATAGCATATTGATACAACCATGACCACCTTCCATTCCTGGCGGGTTTTGACTCCCACCAGCACCACTTTTGGTGGTCGAAGTCCTCGAAGTCATGTTTTGATTATGTGGAAGGGGATCAATCAACACAGTTGGGTTCTGCACAATGAACTTCAAGGAATCCTCGATTCTAGGGAACAAGTACGTAAGATGGTCTCCTGCACAAAGCTTGCAAGGGAATTTGACCTTTTGTTTAGTCTTCTTGTACCCCCCAACATTTTCGTCATTCTTATCATCATTAACATTCTCCATTTTGTTCGCACCATTCTTGTTATTCCTCCACTTTTTCCTATTCCATTCGGGTTTTTGGTTAGCCTTCTAGTTTGATGATTGCACTCAATGTACATCGGCCGATTAGGTGGGGTTGGACAAATCCAAGCCTTTTCTGGGTGCAGAATGTTTAAGCGATAAATTATGCATTTTATATGTAACCTGGTCCACAGCTTTCACACACGCAAAGCATACGATGCCATCAGCATGTGTCTTGAGCTTAAACTTGGGATCGTGATTTGACCGTGGAGCATCAAGGATAATATCATAAAGGAGATCAAAATGAGCATAAATCAAGTCTAACTATTGATCTTGGAAAATGGCATGTTCCTCGGTTGTCACTCCAGATGTCGAAACATCCTTCGCAATATTGTGCAGTAAGGACTTAAAGAACATTTCCAATAAGAATTCTAGTGGAATGTTGGCCTTAATCAATTGCTTTTGTCTATGTCGTTCTTAAATATGTTCATAAATATTGGTGGCTTTGTCTTGCCAAAAAGTTATCAAGAGTTCACTACTAACATCATAGTGTATCGACAACTGAAAATGATTAAGGAATACTAAGGCCAAGTCATGAAAGGTCTAGTATGTGCCCCTAGGAAACTCTATATACCATTTCACGGTTCAACTCGTGAGGGTGAGTTGAAATAGTCGTAATCGAATGGAATCATGATTCAACAAAATCGAAGAGAACCATAGATTGAAATTAGTAACATGATCACAGGGATCCTTGCCATTCTTACCTTCAAACTTTGGAATATCTGAAGGAATTTTGGCGGGAACAGGGGGCCACATAGAATCGTGACACACTGGGTCGTTCGTGAGTTTGGATAGGTCAGGCAAGTTCAATGTAGCTAAAAACAGTAGCCTAGGTTGTCCCGTGTGATTCCATGCTGCCTGGAAAAATTGGTTTTGATATGGCAGGTTCTAGTAAAGGCCATGACCTTGACCAGTTGGATAGTAACGTCCTCCCATATGACCCATGTAAGGATGCACAAGCATTTGCATATGGAGCATTCCTTGAGAAGGGGAACCATATAACCAAAATTACTCGTCTAGTGTACTAGATGACCCCCATACATCTAGGGAGGCACGTAACCTCGGGACACAAGGATGCCATATGACGGGGGAGCCATGTAACTAAAGGGATCATACCTTCCCAAGGGACCACTTAGAATATGGGGAGGATTCATCATAAGAAATGCATTCGATGGAATAGGTGTAGTGGTGATGGGAAGAAAGAAGGGATGTAAGTGGTAGGCCCAACCTTCTCATATCCACAACCACCCCTAACAGGATGAACACTAGCATGAGGATAGGATGAAGGAGGTGGTCACTCCCCAACAAATAGAGCAAAAGGAGGAAAATGGCCACCTCCTAACTGATATGCAGTGAAAGGGGATGACGTGCCCCCCAACCCAACACTAGGGTCCACACTAGGACCTTAGAGGGATGATGGAATACTAGCTGAGACATTTGACTTGTCAAATGTAAATGGACTCATGGTAAAGGGAACAAACTAAGTCTTAGTTCCCTACCTGCCTGAGGAAAATTTTGGGCTAAATCTCACGAAGTCGAAAGAATTAGTTCCTACAGGGTGGGAAGGACTAGCCATATGATGGTCGATATAGACCGGAGTCCCAAGAATCCATAAAGTATACAAAGAAGGAGCCTCATAGGCTCCTCCTCTCAATGTAAATGATGGGGATGAAGGGAACTCCAGAGTCTCGGAAGTGGTACTCATGGTAAAAATTATGTGGAGACCTCAATGGGAAAAAGGTCGTGTATCATTTTTGTCCCTCTTATAAAGAGGCTACGAAGGGTCAAAAGCTGGTAAACCTGCTAAACAACAGGAACGGTGAAGTGTCAGAACTCGATCCACGATTACTCCACATAAAAAGAGACCCAAGTAACCGTGATCCCTAAATCCAACTAGCGAAGACAGAGCATGCCCCTAAGTAAGCTAGGACAGATGCAAACAAGCAAGGGGCGAGGACAAATGACCTCACGAATGTAATAGGTATGTCTCACCTAAAAGAGGCATGAGACTCCCATAAGCTACAAGAAGAGGTGTGTAACCAATTATAGTGGCCCTCAGCTTCAACGCATAAATAGACTATTCCATCTGACCCCTACTTGTCTAGGACACTCATATAATAACCTCTACAAGTACCCCCTGTGATACCTAGGAAAAGCAACTAAGTTCGCCTTAATATAACCAATGATCAGGCAAACAGTCATAGCCAAGATCCACCATACGGGAAAGGTAACTAAGCCCGAAGCTAGAAAGCACCAAAGGTACCTTAAGAACCCCCAAGTACGAATAAGATCTTGGAAATATCTCTACTGCTCACTAAAGGTAAGGGAGGGATATCCCCACCATCAACGTGTGCTTTGCCTCATGCTTAACTCCTGTGTAGGAGGAGCTTCTTAATAACACCTATTATACCAAGGATTTCTCCTCTCCCTGGTCAGACACCTAAATAGTTTTTGTTTTACAGTCTTGGAGAAGTTTACTTACAAAATCCTATTCCAAGACTCTAAAACCTAAGCTTGTTGGTGCACCCTATAAAATAAAATCGTTCTAATTAATTTTAATAGGTTGTCCTTACTCCAGGGATATGGTTATGAAAGTAGTGATGTTATGACTCAACACTAAAAGAAAATATGCACACCTAAAAACAATTCCAACTGCAATTTTGTTTTCCAAATGAAAAGATGGCATGCCACTAAATGAAATGCACAATAACTCCTTTCCTTTTCAAATGCAAATGCAATCTTTCCTAAATGAAAGCCAAAACAATAATTTAATCCCAAGAAAATCGATGCAAGTACTTAGCTCCATGCACATACACAATGCAAAAGAATATGCACTAATGTAAATATTTTTGTATTTTCAAAGCAAATGAATGAAAATGCAAAAAAAGAACCATTAAATTCTCAGTCCCTGTAGCAAGCAACAAAACACAAGCCAAGAAAGACACTGAGACTTAAGAACTAATGCACTAATAACAAAACAAAAAGAGAGAAATTGACAAGAACAACTTCTTAAAACATATCAATAAAAAGGGGTTTCCAACCACAACAAGAGTAGTCAACAAATAGCATAAGGACCCTGGAAGACTCATCAACACTTACAACCCACCCAACAATCTCTCAAACCAAGATACCACTCAAAATGGGAGATATGCATGAGTGTTCAAAGAACAACAACGTATGTACACGACTTGACAAAGGATAGACCGTGTATATACGTGACTATAAGTATTGTTACCTACGTATATAAGGAAGAAGGTGGTAAAAAAGAAAGCCAAGGGACAAACCACTCCAAGGAACTGTCAATGGATGAACACACTACCAAATGCGACATAGAAATGCAACGAAATATAAAGCGATTTGAGCAAAAATGCACCCAAAAACCCTAACAAAAAGGAACATCCCCAGTATGGTCACCAATTTTGTTACAGAAATAATATTCCTATGGTTTTGGGTTGGACCACAACATACAATATGACACCAGAAATCAAAGCCATTCTCTAGTATGCTAGATAAATTAAAGAAACTAACAACTAAGGGATAGAAATTGTACCTCAACCGAATGTTTGAAGACGGCCATAGTTGAGCTCCCGATCAAAAGTTTCTCCCTACAATTTACCCTCAACAACAAATATATATCTGAGCATAATATATTAAGTGTTAGCATTTAATCTAGCATAATCCATTTAAACATGTTTAAAGCAATTACACCCATGGATACAAATATACATAATTGCACATGAAATTTCAACGAGAAATGGATATTTCTATTAATGTAAAATAGAGATACAGTGTGACAACCTCCGTTGACACCTCATCAAAACCGAGAAACCGAGTCCCTCCACCACTTCAATCCTCCATAGTAAGGTAAGTTCACAAATACATTGGAAAGCTTGGGAGATGAACACAAATGGTTCTATCAACAAGTACAAAGAGATGTGGACTCAAGTATATGACCATGGGGCAAAATTTTGCCATAGTCTCTTTAATCTCAAAGTTTCTCCTCCTCCAATGCTTCACTATGACTCAATATATAGCCCTCAAATGGGAAATGGAGGGTCGAATCAAAGTGTTTCCAAGCATATGGAAGGCCAAGGATCAAGGTATTCATTACTTGATGAGGAAAACTCCAAATATTTTTTTTGTTTTTTAGCACAAAACATGATGTACGTGGGTTGTAATGGTTCAAAATGTGTGTATGCGAGCTGCATAGCCGTTGACTCGCGTGTATCTTAAAAAATGTCTTTTTAAGAGTTAAACTGAAGCATTGGGGCTATAGTGAGTAAAAAGGGGGTATAGTGAGTCTGCATAGGGACTATGGAAGGCCATCAAGGAATGATGCATAAGGTGTGGCAAATCATGCTATAACACATGTCATATTAGTAGTTCTTGGTCATTCATGCATAGAAATGTACACATGGTTTAACAAAAGGGACAACTCCATGACCAATTGAGATTAAGTCAAGTCAATGAGATTGTGAGATTTGGACCATTCTCATAAGGCTAAGTGCATGAATCTTAACAAAAGGGACATTGTCATGAATGAATGATATTTCATCACATCCACAAAATGGTGAGATATGGACCATTCACATGAGGAGAGGTGATCGAGATATAACACATGTGGTGTTGCCACAAATGGCTAGGATTCATCGAGGAAATCAAATCATTGACTCATGACATTTTGAAGAGTTAGAATGATAAGGGAAAATGCTAAGGAGAAGATGACAAAACAGAAGCAGGGGATACCACATGGATTATAGTTCCACATCACCCACCCATAGATTATGCCATGTCAGCAAATGATGAAGTATAAAATAAAAAATCTAAAAATCTCAAGTTAAAATCTTGTTTTGTCTATAACAAAATCATATTAATTCATAATTTGTTGAAATTTCAAGCATTGTCTGTAATGAGGAGGACAACAAAAATGCCAAAGAGAGATATGGGCATGTTCAACTTCAGTTTTCCAGAAAGGGGTAGTAAGTGACATTTGAAGACTTGTGACTAGTTATTTGATAGGGGCTCAGTCAAGGATGAGATTTTGATAGTACATTCATTGACAAAGCACAAAAATAACCTAGGAAGATTTTGGCCAAATCCCAAAGGGTGTGGAGTGGAGATGCAAAAATATGCTAAAATCCACTATTTGGGACAAAACTTTCTTGATTTTGGAAAATTAGGAGGTAAAAGTTACCCAAGATCTCAAAACTGGAAAAAATTATTTGCTCGACATTATACCTTCTCAATGAGATGAACAAATTTGGTGAAGTAAAGTTTTTTCCAATTTTTCCTTTGTTAGTGAGATAAAAGTTTTCACTACAAACTAAGTTTGGAAGACGTGAAAAAAAGTAAAAGTGGGCAATTCAAGAATTATGCAAAAATCAATTGGAGCATCAAATAAAGGATTTAAGAGTTGAAGGGGAGGGAGCTCCAAGAACGCTCCATCTCAACGGCTCTCTCCGCTTCAAGAAACCTGGTGTGAACTCTTTGCTCTTCGATGGAGTGAGGGAGGGCCGACGCACTTGGACGCCGCCTCCCTTTTCTGCTGGCAGACTTTCACCCAGGCTTTCCGTGAGGCATCATGGTGGAGGCTCCGTAACAGGTGATCATCGGTGGGCTTTCTTGATCCGGGCGTGGGTTTTGGCGACCCCAAATTGCATCCTAGGTGTGTAAGCCCTGTGGATGCTTCGGCGGCAGAGGCGATTTCTACGGGTCGGCAGATCGGCGCTGAAGAGGCATTTGTTGTGCTTCTCACTGGCGGCTTGGTGGCTACCAGATGGAGGCCGTTCGCCGTCTCCGATTCTGTTCGCCCAGCAATCGACATCCACGAGGAAGATCATGTACCCACGCTGCGTTGCCAGGGTTGATCGATGGATTCCTTTTTGCGGGGTTTCGCTCCATGACTGCCCTTTTCTTCGGCTCTCCAAGAAACGCCCAATTGCTTCTCGCCCAGCAACCGACCTCCAGGGTCGAGGGTTTGATTTTTTGGAGCGAGTTTTATTTGTTTGATAATCAGATGGTGCATTTTCTTGGAGCGTTTCCGGTGAACGTATTGGGCAGTTTTGCTCGATTTTTCTGGGCTGTTCATTGATCTATCTGGCTCTTCTTGGCCTTGGATCAGTTTTGGATATGCCGAGTGCTTTTGAGTGGATATACTTTTGCGTGGCGACCCGTTATTCTTGCGGCAGCGACGGCGTTTTCAGAGGCGGTGGCCTTTGTTTTTCGGCAGTATGTCTGTTTGGTGCTTGCTGATATGCTTGTATTTCTGCATTTTTGTATGAAATGACAAATTTCTGTTGGATTTGTTTTTTTTGGATATGATAATGGTATTTTGTGCTCTTTTCTGAGGCAAATATCGGTTTGTAATGACAACTTCATTGTTGAATTTTGTATTATGGTCTTTTGGGCCTTCTTATTTTTACAGAAGACTTGGCAGTCTCAATATTGGATCCATTTTTTTGGACTCTGGAATTCACCTGGAAGTGAATATACTGAATGTAATTTTGATCTCGAAAGATGAATAAAATTACGCTTTTTTTTCTTTGAAAAAAGGATTTAAGAGTTGTTGAATACTCATAATCATATGGGCTATCAACACTCAACATTGAAGTTTTTTCTAGTCTTCTCAAATTTTCTTCTACAAGTTCTAGAAGTTGGTGCTTGAGATCAAGTGCAACTACATGAAAAGTGCAAAATTGGGCAAAGGTGTTAATTTTGGGGAACTATAAATTTTAGCTTGGAACCCATAATTAAGCCCATGTATAGTCATTTGAAAAGTAATACAGAGGAGAATAATAGATATATATGATTTTTGAAATGGGTCTCCAATTGTTTCAAAAAGCAAGCAAACCAAAGCCTCTAGGATTGATTGGGAAAGACAATTATCATTTTGGGTAACCTCCAAAGCAACTAAAACTTTGTGAAAAGGTTGTATGATGATATTGGAGTGTATCAGAGGTGAAATCGCTCAAGAATAATGGTATGAACACTTTTGTGGTGCTCTCACAATGAAGCAAATGCACAATTGGAAAACAAGCAAGGTAAATCGAGGACTATATAGAAAAATGCAATATGAAACCAAGTATGGTTGCATGCTTGATAATATGGAATACTATTGATGAAGTGTGACATTCAAGTCTGAATAGGAATCAAAGATATCAATCAAACATACCAATAATGGTTGTTGGTGTCTTGAATAAGAATACATTCCAGGCATTGATTGTAATTGACACGCACAAAATGAATCGCAAGGCAAATCCAGGGGAACTCGTACTTATTGGAGTGGATATTGTATGCCATGATATAATGCTTAGTAAAGGTATTAAATATACCAGCGGGTAGAGAAGACAAGTTGGTTTCGTGGCCATTGTAGTTGGTTGTTGTGCACAACCAAGTAATAATGACAATTGACAAAAACATGGATTAAATTAGTGGGTAGAGAACATGAAATAAATCAACATGTAAAGAACATGGAATAGACCAGCAAGTAAGGAACAATGAAACTCATACAGGAGATGCGTGAATCATCCACGTGGAAAAGAATATGCATGCCCAAAAAAGTTGCAAAATATGGACCAATAACTTATGTGCAAATAATGGGAATGAGTGATGAACCTCCACTTATACGAAAGATACAAATTAGGGAATAAGGCATTACAATGAGTGTGGGTATGTTGTGTGGCTCATGATTGTGGTGAAGAGGTTGATGGAAGAGGAAGTAAATATCCATAATTGAATGAATCATAAGGACAACAAATCAAGGAAGGACATAAGATATTACAACGACTTCTAAAATGGAACTATGAAGAGGTCATACAAGTGAAAAGTGTATTTGACCTCGGTATGGCTTCCAGAAGAGAATGGAATTTCAAGAGACTCCAAATGGAGTGGGAATGGAATTCATTGCAACACTATGAAGTGTTAGGAAGTTTAGGCAAAGTTATTTTTTGGAGAAAGATTGACCAAGGGAAGCAAACAATAAGTGAAGCTAATATTATTACTATGAATTGGATGGAATAATGGCAAGTTGGGATTGGCTATAATTGCTCATGGTAAATTAAGCAATGATGCACTGTGGAGAGAATGCAAAGGAAACCCAAATTTAGGAAAAGATTGTTGCATAGTCAAATGGGGTTCGAGGATAGATCAAGACAACACTAGAAGCTACTAGTGTTGCAAACTCCTGTTTAACAAGTGAGTGAGATAAATATCTCATCATTGCATTACATCCTACCACTGGAGTGTTGTCTTTATGTAGGGGTAGACACCTTAGTAGTGACATAGTACCATTCATCTCATCACTATATCTTTCACCTTGTCCTTATCTCAAAGTATAACCTTTATTGATCTTTGTTGAGCTTGCACCTGAAGCTTCCACAAAAAGATGGGAACTTGCTTTAAATTAAGTCCTTTTCATGCCATTTCACTTTCCTTATAGTCTCTCCCTTGAGAGGTCAATTTTCCATGGTTCTTGTCATCCTCTATGGGTTACTCATTCTTTACTTTGTAGCACTATGTATTATTTCAACTTTACAAGTGTGTGTGGTGTGAGGTCTTCGACAATGGGAAGAATATATTGATCATGATCTCTATCCAACATGGATGGATCAAACAACTTCAAGACTTCATTTTCACCATTGAACTCATTTCCATATATAGAGGAATCCCCGACCTAAAAGCATCCACGTTCACTTGTTCAACAACATCAAATGGTCTGTAATTGAGAGGATTGAGCTTCTTTGTTGGTCGTTGAGATATTTCCTTGTGTAGGTGAAGCCATACCTTATCTACAACATGGAGCTTATGATATTCATAATGCTTATAATGTATGGCATTGTACAGTTGTTATCCTTTCTTAAGTTGCTCATGTACCTTTAGATGTATTTGCATGATCTTGTCCATAATAATGCGCGCCTTCTTCTTGTCTCCTTGTAAATATGTCTTATCCTTCGACTACCCATATGCAACATCAAATTGTGAAGAAGGTTGATATCCAAAATATTTCTGAAAATGAGACTTGGTGCAAGAACATAATGACCAATTGTATGAGAGTTCAATGTACACCAACTATTCATCCCTTGTCTTCAAATTTTTGTTATTATATCCTCTCAGTAGTTGCACCAATGTCTAGTTGACAAATTTTGTTTGTCCATTGGTATGGGGATTGAATGCAATGGAATACCTTTGCTTGGTATCCATCATCTCCCAACATTTTGTCTAAAATATACCAATGAACCTACTATCTTGGTCATAGATAATGAGGCTGGGAAAAAAAAATGCACCCATAAATCATTGAAGAATAACTTGCACAGAGTGAGTACGCACATCTTACTAAAATAACCCACCATATAAAATAGTTAATCATGGCCTCTATGTGACATAGGAAATCCTCAAATGAAGTCCAGGGAAATGCTCTCCCATAACATGCTTGGTACTAATAGTGTCATATACAACCCAAGCTTTTGGTTGCTTGGCTTGTTGGTGCTACACAACATATAGCCTCTAACAAACCTCGCCACATTCTCCCGCATCTTTGGCTAGTGCTTTGCAAGTTTTCCATTGCTTTTATCACTCCAAAATGTCCATCTATCCTATAAGTGTGGGCTTCCCTAATTAGCATAATCCTTCTCCCTTGAGGAATGCATGACTTGTCCAACTCGTTTCCTTAAGGTGGAATTCATTTCCTTATGTTGTAGTGATTGCTCCCCCCTCCCCCCCTAGTTTCTCATAGACACATAAAAAATATTCATCTTCTTCATAATACTCTCACTAAGAAGATAATGTGTGAATAGATCAAGCTACATGATCACGTCCACTTCTGCAATACTCTTTAGTGGCACTTACGAGACCATGTGTGCAGGATTGTTTATTGATCCTTTCTTTTACTTGATTAGTATATAGAATTTTTGTAAGAACCCCAACCATTTGTAATGCCTCACTTATTGCATCCTTCTCTAGTCGTGTATCTACTCCAAGGGTTGGTTATTGCCGTGGATGCTAGTCTCCTTCCCAAGGAGATTGTGCTTCCATTTCTTCATTGTTTGCACAGTCGTGAAGATATATTTGTTGTACATGGGGTAACAACATTCGGTTATTCTTGTAACAACTAAATATCATGTTCCACCTCCCATTTGGGTGGCAGTCCTCGTTGTTCTTAGAGCATTTCCTTGTAGTCTTCAATTAGTTGTTGATTTTTTTGGTACTAATTTCAACTACATCCCTCCAAAGATGCTCTCAACTCCACCTCATTGCCTTCTCCTTGTTGCTTCTCCTATCTCAATAAAAGCAAGACAATTTTCTTTGTGCTACAAATGATTCTTGATGCTTGCTAAACATTGATTTCTACATGGTATTGTAGCATTCTTTCCAGACTCATTCTCTAGGTAAAATAGGACTTGGTATTTGAGTTATGTTGTACATGGGAGAGATGCTTGACCTTGTTGAGGTTGTTGGCTATGAAACCATAAGTTGCTCGGGAGAACATTGGATCATTGGAAGGCTTGCCTACTTCATATTTTGTTGATTTTTTGCCTCAAGCAAGTATTATTTCAAGATGTGTAGGATGACTCTTGGTCTTAGAGAGTGTGATAAGTTGGATGGTGGTTCCAAATTTGTTCTATGGAATCTTAGGCTATATATTTATGTGGAGGAAGCAAATCTTTGGGAGTATGTTGTGAAAGTGGTTCTAGTACTTAAAAATCTAGCTCATGTGGTTTCTCATCACAAGAAGGAGGCTAAGGTAAATATAATCATCCTTAAGTCGACGAAGGGTCATTTCATCCCTCACATTCAAAGAAAATGACAAGTAAGGACATGCATGAGACTTTGGTTGCTTTATTTAAAAGTTGTTATGTTTCTCAATAGATTCTCTTGTGAAACAAGCTTTTATACAGGTGCATGAGAAACACAAATACTATGGTGAGCTACATTACAAGGGTCATAGACTTGAGAAATTAGTTGGGATTCTTTGGGATGAAGGTGAAGGATAAGGAGTTGGTGTCTATTTATTTGAATGGACTTGTTCAATCCCAAAGGCCTTTGTTCGGGGTTTATGTGCTCGTGAGAATCTACCACCATTTTTGAAGCTTTGGGACGATATTATATATGAAGAAATAACATTGGAGGCTTTTTTAGAGCAGTAGGAGGAAGTAGAGCAGACTACTCTTACCGAGAGGATGGAGAAGGGTACCAAGAAAGGATACAATAATAATTAAGGTCTAGGTACGAGGAAGAAGGATTCAAGTTAGGTTAGGTTAGGGCAATATGCCAAAGCATGTCCATTGGAGAAGAAAGGGAAGGAAAATAAATAGGTTACAACTAGGACTATATCAGGAGTAGAGGAGGATTCCTCTTAGTTTGAGACAATCTCTTGTTTATCTTCTAACATTGCGTTTAGTGTTGGATGGTGTGTAGACAATTGTCATTTAGACATATGACATATGATAGGTCACCCTTCAAATACTTTGAGAGTAAGAGGAAGGTATGAATGCTGAGTTAGGTGATGATTATGATTATACCATGAGATGAATGGGCTCAACTTACTTCCGTGTGGCATCAAGTGATATTCTTGAGTCAAGTGATGTTTTTTTTGTTCCCGATTTGAAGAAGAGTCTTCTTTCAGTTTCTTGTAGGCACATAATCATTAGTTTAGAGTTGGATTTGAAGGACAACATTGCACCATTAGTGATTGTAGTATAGTTAGTCCAAGGATTTTAACTAGAGGGGTGTAAGAGGTTGGTCTTTATATGTTTCTTCTTGATCCCGTGACACTTGTATATGACAATTAGACTTGAAAGAGCCTTCAAGACTTGAGGATGCAAATGTAGAGCATGCATGGTGGTATGCCGTGGAGATAGGTTTCATAACCTACTATGGAATCAAGGATTGACTCAGGCTAGTTGTTGATGGGAGTGTTATAGAGTACATGCACATTATTGTTGGTTTTCCTTGACATGAGGGAGTTGATTGTGATGTTACTCTTGCTTTGGGATTATTTGGAAAGGGGTAATTGACCTAATTCAATTGATTGCTTTAGTTGCTATGGGTTATGAGGTGCATGCGCAAGCTACCTAGGATTACAACTTATTGATTTCCATGTGTGAGTTGTTACTTGTACTGTGCAAGCTTTTGGTATTTTAAGATGTATGAGGTTTGTTCAAAGATTTTGATAGATTTGATCTCATGGTCTTTATCTTATATGGAGATGTGATCATCTTTGCAGGATACCTTGGACAATTCATGTTGTGGTGTGAGGAGATTTTGGCTTATGATGTTGACTTGAGAGCTTGTGGAGTTTGGTAGGTTTTATTGCACACGATCTTTCAAAAATAACAATTAGAGGGCTAGAAGGTACCTTATTCTTTGAATAAGGCGGTCTTTCAAAAATAACAATTGGAGGGCCAGAAGGCACCTTATTCTTTTCAGCAAGGGCTTTGCATATTTCTTTTAGTCTACCACAACTTTTGATTGGATCTGGATATCTCTTTTGTTAGTTTTGATAGATCTAATGACTTTTTGGTAGTAGTATGTACTATTTGAATTTTCTTAAGCCCATGACAATGAGGGGAAGTTAAGTTTTGTAAGATTTTGTAAAACAATGGACAACTAATCTAAAGACTTAAATTCAAAAAAAAAAACATAGTTAAAGATACACACTTTCAATAAGGATAGGATACACAATTTCATTCCAACCACCTAGATTTGTCTTGGATGTTGGACACACTTTTTGATTAATGATTTTATTTTTATATTTTGAATTATGCATAAACCCAATAGATTGATCAATAGAGAGTTGTGAACATTTTAAATCGTTCAAGAATTGAAAGGAAACATTCTTGTTTGATGGTTCTTTCACGGTCGTCCTTCCTCCTCGAAGTGCCTTTTGGGTTGCATTTACGTGATGTAACCATTTGTCTCTTCCCCTGAAGCACCACCCTGTCAAATGTCTTTGTCCGCTCTTCGATCATGGACGTCACTCGTCGAAAGTCTTGTATGTCACAACCCCACTTAGAACGAGCGCTCTTGACTCGCTAAGAGGGTGTGCGGCACCGTCTAGCAACCTCTCAAGGGCTTGGCCAACTTGATGTTAACTAACGGACTACGCCTACTCATTATGCAGAAACATGTTTTATCATTACTTAGTCATTCATACACAAATGCAACAACTGTAACAACACAAGAAAGTATGGAATGGTGCGGGTTGCCCAATGCAGAGCTCAACTTCAATATTTTCACAAGTAAAACAGAGATGCCAAAACCGGCCACTCTCTGGGTGTGCGCCCAACTCGGCTAAAACACACACTTTTACAAAACTGGAAAAACCCAAGTCAACCTCCACTGAGCGACTAACTTGGCTGCTGAAATGACTGCTGCAAACCCTCAGTGTATGCTGCTGCCGCACCGCAGAAAACTCAGAAAACGTGCCATTGTCTGAATTTAGCCTCTGCCGCAGTCCAACTGTGCACTGTGCCAAAAACGGCTGCCTGCAGTACCCCTGTGCGGATGCCACAGAAACGAAGGTGCGCTTTAGCCAAGCGCATTGTTCACATGAACTTAGCGTAGCTCCCTTGCCTTAGCTTGGATCCCCTTGGATGATCCTCCTTGGATGATTTGAAATGACTTGCACTTCGTTTACTTATAGCCTTCTAGGTGTCTTGCCCATGTCAACTTGCCATCTTGCTTACCTCACAAGTCACCCCTTGCCGGTTCATCAAGTCAACCTCCAAAACACACTTGGCCCACTTAACCGTTTTGTTGGTGTCACCCCACCAATGTGCACTTTGACTAGGCGTTCATGGGTCCACTTGCCGAAGCCTCTAGAGTGCTGCGCGCACACTTTGCCGGTGCACTGTGCGCCCCTTTACTTTGACCGAAGCGCCCATCTCTTTGACCGCCGTTCGTCGCTAACCGTGCCGTCGCACGCTCGCGCCCATCGCCCAACTGCCGTCGTCCGCACGCCCGTGGCTTTACTTACCAAAACGCTCTTTTGCCGGAGCGCCCAACTGTCCGCACGTCCATCCGCACATCCGTCCGCACGTCTGTCCGTCCGCACGTCTGGCCGTCCGCACCCTAAGGCCGCGCGCCCACACCTAGGGTCGCGCGCCTGTTTACCGAACGTCTTCACAAGCTTGCATGCCCAACCGCACGCTCAAAGGTCGCATGCCTCAAAGGTGTCGCACACCCATCATCAATGTCATCTTTGCCAAGGGGCGCCCGTGCCAAGTCACGTGGGCGCTGACCTTGGGGCGCGCCACATTCCTGACCTCCGTGCTGGTGGTGAATGTGGGTGCTTGCTATCTTTGCCAAGTGAGAGCGCAACTCCATGCCGAACCGTCATGACCACGACACCTTGCCCAGGTGTGCCACCATCTAGGTGCGCTGAAAAACGTGGCTGTGACATTGTAAACTAAAGGGCGAGTTGATAAAATATTTTGCATTGGGGTATTGACTCGTTCACGCGCTCCCGCCAATTTATTGCTCTCCCGATGTCCATCCTTCTTCACTTCTCATTTCAATTTTTCTCTCCGCTGCAGGGTTAAACCAGGTAAGTCAATGCTGATAATTTATAGTGTATTAGCCAGAGTTTGAATCCGAAAAGGGGTATTTCATTTGCGCTAAAACCATTTTGGCCCGGAAAAAAGATTTTAGGATTGGATTGGGTTAGGAAGTCTGTTTATAGTTTTGCATAAGTGTTTTATTCATGAACTTCTGCCATTCTTAGTTATTACAGATGAACTGAACTCAAAGGCTAGCCATCACCCCAAATTTGATTACTAACTTCCCTGAATTTTTGATTCAAAATATTGCAGTAAGTCAAGGTATCTGGGGTGTCACCGATGGAACCCAATCAGCCATATAAGCTTAAAGTGCTAGAGCTTCGTGACGAGCTCGGCAAACGTGGCCTGGATACGACTGGACGAAAGCCTGACCTGGTAACCTATACTCATCCCGTGACTTATGTTTTCGGAATCATGTAACTAAATGTTAAAATGCATGAAGAAGTAAACTGGCATAAACTAACATCCATTCGTGATTACGTCTGGTTTTTCCATATTTGGGTATAATCCGAACTGTTGAAAAACTCTCCGATTTTTCCTGAGCTTTTCAGGTCGCCGAGTTTTTTGAGTTTTTCCGTGTTCTTCAAGTCCGAGTTCTTCAGGTCCGAGTTCATTTTTTCCCGCGTTTTGCCTTTTTTGCTGTTTTTTTCCCATTTTGTTGATTTCCCAAATTGATGCCCTGGCCAGACTCTTTCCCAATGTCAATTTTTGCAATACTGATGTGGGGTTAATTTTGGGGGATTACATTGCTTGTACACATAATCACTTCATGTCTATTGAACAAGCCACCATCTGTTGCTTATGTTACCCGAAACCTGATAAGGAAACCCATTTCTAGTTCGACTATCGTTCTCATTTCTGTCTTGACAGTACATTAGTTCATGTTTCTGATCCCCTGCATCCCTCTAGCCCCGTTCCTGTGTTCCCTTTTCTGTTTTATTTTAAGTTCTTGCTAAACGTCATTTTGTGACCTTCAGACCGATTCCTCACAACTGTTGTAAAGATCAATCAAGAATGGTAACACAAGATTTTGTTAGATAATCCTTAACTGAATTGTGATTTTATCTCGAGCACAAAGTCACATATATTTATTTTCAGGCAGATCGACTCAATGCTGCTATTATAGATGAACTGAACTCAAAGGCGGGCAATGATCCCCATCTTATTGCGTCAGACATGGAAGTGGTTAAGAGGAGAGAGGAAAATAACGGTAAAAAACATTCTATAGATGAAGAGAAAACAGATTCAGCAGTGGGCGGAGAGAAAAGGCACAAGACATCAAATAAGCAATCCCTCGACGAAGATGCTGAAGATAGCAATACTTCCAAAAAGGATGACTCAGCGACAATGGCGCATACTCTCAAAGTGCAAGAACTTCGAAATGAACTTGCTAAGCGTGGCCTTGATACTTCTGGAAGGAAGTCTGATTTGGTAAGCTTATGTGTTCATTCTGTTGCTTATGTGGTAGTAATTTGAAAGAACTAAAACTAACCCTGAAAATGAGTAATGTGGTAAGCTCAGTCTCCTTCTTAATGAAATCCTATTTTCCACCACAATTTTGCAAATATTACTCCCTTTATGTTTTAGGTCAAATGTGCTTTCAAATAATAGCTATACAGGTTAATCAGGTCTGGAAACAAAATGTACAAAATGTTTCAGTAGTCAAGCAGATGTAAGCTTGATGCTACTTTGAGCACTAATAGAATATCTATCAATTATGCAGGTAGTAAGACTTGACAAAGCTATTATGGATGAACTGAAGTCAAATGATGGCAACATATTCACTGACAATTTAGACTCGGCAGTGAATAGGAAAAGAAACAACATGCCCTCAACCAAACAATCTAGAGATGGAGGCATTACAGACGTCGCTTGTGTTAAGAAAAGGGATGGGTCCACAAACATTCGCTCCCAAGATGGAGACAAAAATATGCAGAAATGTAAAGATGATGTGAAAAATACAAATTCAGTGACTGATGAAAAGAGAAACCAACCATTCTCAGAGAAAACATCTACACTTAAAGATGATAAAGAGATTGATTCTTCCAAAAGAAAGAAAGTCATTGATATCAATGTTATGACTGTTGATGAGTTAAGGCAGGAGCTTTCTAGTCGTGGACTTTTAACTTCTGGTACTAAGAAGGTTCTTGTTGAAAGGCTTGGTGCAACGATGAAAGACAGTTCAACTGCTGTCAAAATAGACAAACAAAATGAGCAAGGTAATCTCAAATTTTTTCAGGTTGAGTAATAAGACTATTTGCAAGACAAGTTTTGCATCATTAGTACTATTTTGATTAAGGTCTGCAAACGTTTGGGTTAAGGTTACTGTCTCAAGGATGGTCTCAAGAATACCCTAGAATACTACCTTACGATATGTCTACCTGGTTTTATTTTTGCAAGTTTGATGTATTCTAGGGTATTTTTATGTAGCAAGCATGCCACAATCTCGTCCGAGACAATTTGGTCTTCAACTATAGCTGAATTGCATGCCCACCAAAGCCATTAAATCATTTGTCACAAGAAAGATTTGTAATCATATACTTGTTTGTTCCTCCACCATTCCTTAACATAGTCTTCCAAATAACTGCTAGACCAACTGGCCTTCACATTCCATGTGCGTGTGGCTAACATCCATACCTATCTTGCATAGATGTATGATATAGAAATGTGATGTATGGATTCTTCCTCCTGTTTGCATAAGGCACATCGGTTAGGATTTATTCATCCTTGCTTTCGATAGCTATCCCATGTTAAAAGCTTATTAGCCAATGCGAGCCAAATGACCAACTTAACCTTCAAAGGCCTATCATTTTTTCAAATTAAAACCCACAACCAAACTCTTTCCTCAAAACTCTTCTTCATTCAATGTCGAATAGCCCAACTTAGTAGTGACTGCTTCCTTTCTTGATTTTTTGTCCAACAAAGCCTGTCTTGTCATTACTGAGTCTAATAAAGTTTTATGTGGAGCCTTCCAGATAGTCTTTCCAACTTTTTCCATGTGGGCCAACCAGCACTAGGATGTCAACACTATTCCAATTTTGTCCTCGTAGAGGCATCCTATCATTTATGCTCGCATCTCGTAGATGGGTAATCCCCAAAGAATGAAAAGTATCCACTCAGTCTGTTGGAAGAGTATACCCATCTTCCCCTCCTACCCAAGGATATTCTCCTATTCTCAAACTCCTCCCGTCCTCGGTACGCTAGGTTGTCCATTTCCCTAGATCGGGAATGCATTAATAAATGCTCTCTAGACGATCGAGCAATCTTTCATTCCTTTCCTTTTTTGTCTAATCTAGTCCTTAATCGACATCCCTTTAAGATATTTTGACTTCATTAGTCTTCCCCACACAGCTTCATTTTAGACAAGCTGCCACAAATTCTTGGCTGCCAACGCTTGGCCGAAAATATAAATATTTTTGAGCCCCCAACCTCCGAGCTTCTTAGGCCTCACCAGTTTGATTCATTAAATTAGAGGAATTCCCTTTTCTTCTTATTCCCTAACCATAGATAGTTGAAACATTTTTTCCTAATTTTGGCTATAGATAACTAGTACACCAAAATGCTTTCCAACATCGACTTGATAAGAATGAGTCCGCATCCTCTTTAAAGACAAACTAATATCCTAGCTTCTATCTTCTTATATAACCACTTCCAATCTTCAAAACAATATTGATTTGGTTTCAGATGAAACCCTAGATATTTGAAACCTCTATCCAAATCCTGGAATTGGATTGGTAAGAATTCCTTTACCTGTCTTATCACTTCCTCCTGCATTAGGCTAGTCAACAAACATGACCTTGAAAGATTTAGTTCCATACCTATAGCCTTTCCATGCAAATCTAGTATCTCCTTAAATTTGGTCCATTCCAGTAAACTGCCAATGCCGAATAAAAAACATCATCCACAAATAAAAGATGGTAAATTATCGCAAATCGAGTGATTCTTAGCCCTCTGAGTTCGCCAATCCTTTTGTCATCCTTGATGAGCAAACTTAATCCTTCAACTACCAGAAGGAATAAAAATGGGGATAAAGAAGAGCCTTGTCGTAGACCTCTAGTTGCACTAATATAACCAAATGGAGCTCCATTAATAAGCATTGCAAAAGGCGATCGATTAAAGGCATCCCATGATCCAATTGACCACTTGTAGATCCATTCCCATTTGAAGGAGCATCAGCCTTAGACAGGCCCAATTCACTTGTCATATCCCTTTGCCAATTCGACTTTGATGATCGCCATTGATAGCTTTTGTGTCTTTAATTTGTGAATGGCTTCTTGCGCTGTAGCCATTGCATCATGGATCTTTTTGTTGTGAAGGAACCCAAATTTTTTCTCAGCTATAATACCTGACAAGATAGATTTCAATCTATTAGTGATGGTTTTAGAAATCAACTTATAAATGTGATTGCATAGAGATATAGACCTATGGTCATCAAAGGTGGCTGAGTCTTGTTTCTTAGGTATGAGGGCAGTAAACATAGTGTTTAAACTTTTAAAGCTCCCAATACTTTCCCCAAGCGTCTGGATTCCTGAATCACCTTCACCAAATCATCCTTTAACAAATCATAGAAACCCAAGTAGGATTCAACTGTGAGTCCATTTGGATCGGGTTTTTTTCCTTTTTTAATGGAAGTTAAGATAGAGAATATTTCATCAGTTGTGATCTCGGCCGATAGGGTTTGATTCATTTCCTTAATAATGACTGTCGGAACCAGACTTAGAATCTTCATTATTTCCTCAATGTGGCAGCCTGCTGGTTCTTTAAACTTAAAGAGGTTATTGAAATGCCTCTTCCCTAACTCTGCCTTCTCCACGAAGGGTTTGACGAAGACCTTGTCCTGATTTTCCCATATGGTATTTATTTGTCTTTGATAATTCGCATAATTGTGGAATTTTTTTTATGTTATTGTCCCCTTCCGGGATCCAGAAGGCCCTACTCTTCAGGCGCTAGGAGATCTCTTCTTTGTCTAGCATCTCTCTTCTTTTGATCTCCATATTTTTAGAATTTCACATTCCTCATTCGAAAAGATCTGTGGGTGATTGGATTCAAATAGTTGGGAAATCTGCGATTCAACCGATTTGAGCTCTGCTTGGGCTTGTCGTTTGTGTCTCTTCTTCCAAATCTTAATGGCTTGTTTGACCTTAGGAAGATTATTTTCACATTGTTCCATGGCCGAATTTGACACATCCGATGATATATATGTCCAAGTATCCATTATCAATTTCTGAAAGTCCTCCAAAAGTCATGCATTATTGAATTTGAGCGGACTTGGCCGATTGGCTCCATTTGTCCCAATTTGCAGTAAAATCGGAAGATGATATGACATACCTCTAGTCCCTATCCAAGACTTTACCTTTAGAGTGCCTCCAACCATCTCTTCTAAAATCGAAAATCTGCTGAGGCGTTGGAGATCCCCTCCGACCCTCTTTTTGCATTCCTCCAGGTCGGAGATAGCTTGAAAGGCTCAATGTCCACTAACTGATTAGTTTCAAAACAATTAACAAAGAAATCCGACAAGGGGTCTGTTCTCGCATGAGCTCCCCATACTTCCCTAGAAAAGGTAGTGAGATTGAGATCTTCTTTGAGTATAAAATTGGAGCCTTTATAAGGAGTCCTGAATTGGACAGTGCTTCCCAGAACACTCTTCTATCTGCGTAAGGATCGTAGACATTAATAAGAGTTAAAATCCTGTGCAGCTCCCTCGATTCCAATTGTACCAAAACACCTGAATTGTTGAAAAACTGAGATTTACTGTTTGCTGGTTTAAATGAACAATTTGTGTTTTTCACTTCAGCCGGTTTTGCATAGGCATGAAGTTACTTAAAATTTTGCCGAACAATTTTAAACACAGTAAAAATTACTTAACAGGCTGAAAACAAATGCATGCACACCATAAAAATTTACTCAGAGATTTTTGGCTAATCAGACCTGGAAAAACCCCCACGGGGAAAACCAGTCAGAGAGAGGAGAGATTTTTATTATTCTTCAGCAAAATAAAATGGACAGAAATACAGGAGAAATACAACTTATCTCCACCCAGAATTTTTCCCAAAGTCTGGACACTGAACTCAGCAAAAGAACCCAGCCGTACACCTCGATTTATGAACCAAATAAATTGCAGACCGTACCAGTCAACCGTACCAGCAATAACTGTGCCGTACACCTCGATTTTTGGACTGTAATAAATGCTGTCCGTACAGCATTAAATGCAGCCCGTACTGTCCATAAAAAAATCTCGATTTCTGTGCAATAAAACTGCCTGAAACTCGTGCTGAATTAATGAAGCCGTACAGCAGGCCGTACCATCAATTTCTGGGCATTAAATGCAGACCGTACGGTGCAATAAATGCAGGCCATTCTTCCCTCGATTCCTGTGCAAAACACCAGCAATAAATGAAGATGAAGCACCTCGATTTCTGTGCATTAATGTCTCTCGATTTCTGTGCAAAGGTCTTTCTTAGACTCCTTCAGCAAACTCGACCTCCTTCAGCAAGCTCTCTCTCTTCACCTGAAAAATGAACAAGTGAATGCCCTTTTGCCTCCCTCAACCTTTTTGTTTACCCTAAGTGAGTTTCTTAATCCAACGGTGGAGAAAGAATCAAATCAATGGATGAGATTGATTGAGAGTGAAAATCACATTTATTTATTTCTCATAAATAAAATCACTCACCCATTTAAATTTATCAAAAAGTGACTTTATTGTCATAAAGTCTCATTAAGTGACAATTAATGTGAGGGTCACCTTTTTCCCTCTTAAAGTGACTTTAGGCAAAAATTA
>LPNX011094797.1:358219-479495 GCA_001517045.1 Pseudotsuga menziesii
TGACCTCCTTCAGCAAGCTCTCTCTCTTCACCTGAAAAATGAACAAGTGAATGCCCTTTTGCCTCCCTCAACCTTTTTGTTTACCCTAAGTGAGTTTCTTAATCCAACGGTGGAGAAAGAATCAAATCAATGGATGAGATTGATTGAGAGTGAAAATCACATTTATTTATTTCTCATAAATAAAATCACTCACCCACTTAAATTTATCAAAAAGTGACTTTATTGTCATAAAGTCTCATTAAGTGACAATTAATGTGAGGGTCACCTTTTTCCCTCTTAAAGTGACTTTAGGCAAAAATTAAAGTCACCTAGGGAACATCTGCCTAGGTACAAAAATCAACATGAATTGAGTAATGAAGTGGACTTCACTACTAAATTAGGCCGTCAAATAATCTTTGTGCTTCAAATATTGCCATCCTTGTGTTGCAAATAACCTTCATCAACACATCTGGATTTACGGGCCTCCTAATTTGAATAATTTTTGAATGCATTTTCTTGAAGCCTGAAGTTGTATTTTATATGAATAATGAAAGTGTTGTAAATTTCTGTGATCACAGACTGTTACGAAATAACCCATTCTTTTGATGGTCAGCTTGAATGGAATGCTAACTGGCACTCATACATGATTGCAGATCGAGGAACTGACAAAAGTTCAGAGCAGAAGATTGTTCTAGAGACTAAGAAGGGCAGTGCAGTCTTAGACAAGTGGCTTCCAGATGACATAAAGTCCCATTATCACGTTTTGCATATAGTAAGTAAACTATTCTTTCTATTTTGTTGTTGGTCGGTGGCAAATATTTCAGAGAAGGAACCAAAAATAAAAAGAACCTTATTTGAAGCATTATATGAAGTTTTAATTAACTGCATTGATAAGAGTCATTAAAACATCTTTTCCAAGGAAAACCTCATGGGGAAACCCAAGGGATGCCTCCCCACATTTATGGATGTCATCCCTAGTAAACCTGTCTTTGTAGACTAGTGCACCTCACCTAGGGGTATTTGAAGAGGGCACCTATATGCACGGAACTAGCCAAATGCCCAACAACTTTGGTGAGAACCGATTGAGCTAACCACTGGTCATATAAACATATGTGATCATTTTAGGATATTTCCAGACAAGTTTGATGGAGGAGACATTTACAAATGTTCTTTTACACTCTAGTTACAAGTGTCTAAAAGATGGGAAAGGGGAGTGGGAAGTGGTCTTTTGTGTAGGTGTTTGTTGTAGTTATTGTAACGGAAAGAATTTTGTTGTTTGAAAAGATCTCATTCCTGAAACAATTACAATTACATATGATATAACAAAATGGCAGCATAGGGAACACACTCAACACCATGTACATCAACCTGAAATGCAAATGCTTCTCCCTGTAATACAAGCAGGAAACCATCTATATGTCTATCCAAACAAGTACAAAGGTCAGTCCAAGACTAAATTTCATAATGTGCAATGACACAAAATACATGACAGATTTTGAGGCTTACCATCAAACAAAATAACCTAAGATCGAATCTGATCATTGGTATTGCACTACTTATCTTCATAAAAACTTGTGTTAACCCACCATCTGTCAAATTCTCTTTTCTTACAAGCATCTTATTGTTGGAGGAATACTGAAGTTTAGAGTCCAGGTTTCCTCTTGTTGATGATTAGAATTAGATCCATGTTGTAGACCTTTGTGGACCTTTGTGGAAATTCGCACATAAAGCCTCTAATATTTGTGTTGCCTCTAGATGGGTCCCTTGCAGGCTATTTTGAATGCAAATTGCAATTTCGGTTGCAACTACCATTTGATCATCTAACTCTTTAAAGTGGATGCTATTCTTATGAACTTTCTTTGCTTATATTTTGACTTAATGTAATGCACACTTGTCCAGTTATGCAAGATGGCAAATTAACATCAGAAGACCACGTTGTCTTTGTTCCACAAGATAAGGAAAAACCCTTATATATCAATTTTTCCATGTAGTATGGACGTTGGTAGATTGAGAGCCTACATCCTTGATGGAGATGGGTTGAACAACTACTTGGGCCTATTTTCTTGTATATTTTGCACATAAGTACAATAAACCATAGTAGCATAATTCGAGTACGAATACGATTTGATACGAAAAAAATACGTAACCAAAAAATCCAATACGAATAAAATACGGAAGTAGACTTCTTATATATAATATTTTTAATTAAATATACAACACTATATATAACATTTACATATAGTTAAACATATACAATATTTTTAATGAAGTATTACATATCAACCATTCAATTTTAAACTCAAAAAAATTCATTCTTTTTTTTAAACAAATTTCTTATAACCAAAATTACTCTTTAAAAAACAAAAATATAATGCCCTTAATGCAAGAGAGAAAACTCTTACTTATTAATAGTTATTAATTATTTAAAAAATAAAGTAAATAATATTTACCACTACTTACATTTGGAATTAATTAATGAATCTTTAAATTGTGTTAGGGTTCACTTTGAATTTGGATTGAGCAAGGTTGTAAGTGGTTTTGGGTACATGGTTTTGGTAACCAATAAATCTAGTGTTGCTATTATATTTACACATTTATTTTCTTTGGCATATTTTATTCTTATTAAAATGAATTAAGAAGTATGAAATTGAAAGGCAATTATTTTATAGTGTTTGAATAATTAAAATTTAGGCTTTTAAAATTAATTTTCAAAATTAACCCATATCTGTGTTACACATAGATCGAATATTCGACGAATTCGAATTTGTTTGGAATTTCCGTTTACAAAAGGCCAATACGACCGAATTATGCTACTATGCAATAAACTATATATAATATTCAAAGAAGTCACTGTTTTAAGTTTTAGTTGTTGTAAGAGATTCTATTATTTAGAGTTGTTCTAGTAGGGTACTATATATCAGTCTATATTGCCACTGTATAAAGTTAATGTTGACATTTTCCTTTATTTATATTTTACTTTCATTAATTTACAAATAAAAGTAAATGTCATTATTATTGTAAATTTTAACATTGAATGTTAAAGTGGGATCCCCATTACAGGATGTTTGGTGATAGAATAAAACCCATTGGATCTCACATGAAGAAGATAGAATTTTGGTTTGACTTTTCTCTCTTTCAAACCTTCAACTGCTTTCCATGACTGGTAACATTAGACATGCTGACCCCTGTTCTTCCTTTTTCCAAACAGATTAGAGTGTAATGATCATCAACACTTCTCATCCATGTGCTGTACCCTCAGTTGGCTAGTCTCATCCGACAACGGTTTCTTTTGGAGAATACACTTGGGCAACAGCAAACACCCTTCTATATGTTCATTGAATGCACAGGCAACTAATCCTCTTTTCTGCTTGATCAAGTTTATCAACGTAAATCTTGCTTTAGGAGAATTTCTCTTGACAATTAGGACAGGATTATAAAGATAACAATGCAGCAAGCCTGCTTCCCTTTTCTTGATAGAACATCAAAATAATCCCCCAGAATACAGGAGATTGGATTGGAGTAATGCCAATCTGCAAAAACAGATCAAATCTCATTCTCCTGGCCTATGTACTTGTTATAACCAGTTCATGATTTGTTTCCAGAAAAGCAATCTTCAAGGATGTTCCAAAAGCGCTCTACAAATCATCATAGACTACTGTGGGTTGTTTGAATTTGATACACCGTGCTACATGCCCTACAGTCCTGATTTTGTAACCTCCTGTGCTGTCAAACATACACCTAACAGCGATGATCCTTCCCTAATTAAATGCTGAAAACGCTAAGATGGCTGACATCTAGTAGAAATACCCTTCTACAATGTTGTTTCCCGAGGTTATACTCGGTTCCAGGCGTTTTCTCTTGGACTAAAATGGACACCTAAACTGCTTGAACTCATCATGTATGTCCTTTACTCAGTCTGGAGTTTGGAACTCCTGATTTTGTGTGTCCTTTACTCCGTCTGGAGTTTGCAATTACACGCAAACTTTGAGAAAAATAAGCCACTCCTGCTACTGTTCCTGTAGTTTGTGTGCCGATCTTTCACCATCTCCAGACTCATTACTTATTTAAATGTTGCTGTCATCATCCATGTATCCATTGGTCTTTGTCCTGTAGGCACTTTCTCAGCCACAGCATTGGTCATAACATTCACACCATTGATTTTTTTTAAAGGCAAATTTTAAGAAATCTGACTTTAGGTTTGGCAATAAGCTGCCATCTAGCCAGATGAAATCCAACTTTGTCACTTTTTCCTCTCCACAGGAAGTTAGAGCATAGTCTTGTAATTTTCTCCAGCACTCCTTTTGCGATGTGAGCTAAGAGATGCCAATAGACCGGAATAGCCTTTAAAACAGCTTTGACAAGTGCCAACCTCCCTCCTCTAGACAACCAGCGATGACACCAAAAGTGAATTTTGTGCTTGATCTTACTTATCTGCCATCCCCAGCCCTTGATACCATAACCATGGGGCTTGAGGACAAAACCCAAATATTTGAAGCTTGCTTGTAAATCCACCACCCTAAAATGAACAAAAATGACATAATCTCTAAATCACTACTATGCAATTGAAACTAATAATGGATTTGAGCAGGTTTAGCTCCATCCCCATTGCTTTGCAATATAGTTGGAGAATATCTTTGAAGATCTTTGCTTCCCTCACAGATCCACGAGCGTATAAAAAGACACCATCCACAGAGTAAATGTGTTATATATTCCAGACCTCCTATGTTAATACTTGTATAGACCCATCTCTTTTTGCTGCAATAAGGGCTCTGCTTAATCCTTCTGCCAGTAATAGAAAATGATAAGGGTGTTACCCCCATATTTGCATTGGTGTCCATGTGTAATCTTGATCAAAAGAGTCAACAGGGTTTGCAGTTTGATGGGTATTGAACAACAGTCACACCGACCTGGCAGCAATAAAGTGAAATCTGGGCACGTTCTGAAGCAATTGTAAGTCCTCAAAGCTAGGAGTAGCACCTAACTTCCCGATCCTGGGCACTGAATCAACAGTAAAGGGGCAGACCTGATGTTTATGCAGTTCAAAGGGTTGAGGAGTTGACAAGTAAAGAAATTAGATGCACCTGCAGAAATTACTACTACATTTGTGCTTTCTGTTGAGGGAGGGCCTGTTTTGTTGTTGGCATTTCTTTAGCTTCTTTTGTAGGCACTTCAAATTGTGGTGACCCTGAGACCTATAGTCTTGAAATTTCTTCTAGAGTTGATGTTTGGGAACACTCTATCTGGAAGCAACAACAGACACCATACTGTTGCACCTAATATTGGGGAGTTTTTTCTAAGCATAAGATTCAATGATTCAGAAGGTGTTGGGTACATTGTTCTAACAAGCATAGATCGAGATGACATACCAAATGGTGACCAAGTCTTCCATATTGTGGGGTTGTGGAGAATCAGATGAAGAGATAAAGCAAACAATGCCTGACTTGCGTGCTGTGGGGGTTTCGTCAAGCACATATGAACAAGGCCTAAGGGAGAATCATCCCAAGACTCCATATGCCTTGGGGATTGGCACTGGTCTTCAAGGTCCTCCCATCACCCATTTTAACTATACTATGGAGGCCTCGAGTTTTGCTAGTGTTAACTCTTCAAATAACCTTGTGCTCTCCATTGCCATAGCCTAGCAATCCTATCTTAGGGAAGCACCCTTTGAGTTGGAGGAGAGCCAACCGAAAGTGCAAGGACATGGTTACTGAGGTGACAGTGGATAACACCTCTAGGTTGTGGTTGGGCTAGCAGTGTTCTTTGGGGTTTTAACTGCATCTACTAGTTCAAGCTATAACAAAGGGGACAATGGACAACCTTGGCACAAGCCTCGAGTAGGTTTGAAAAAAGAATAGGTAGTCCCATTGATTAAAATTGCAAAATTAACAGACAACACACTTGCCTTAATCTAGTTCACCACTCGGAGATTGAAATCAATATGTATCAACAATAATCTCAATTAAAGCCAACTAGATTTGTCATAAGCTTTTGAAAGATCAAGTTTCATAAAAGTAGCAGGGATTTTCTTTTGTTTGATAGTGTGAAGTCCTGTGCCATATCTGATGATTTTTCTGAGCAGCATCGAGAGCCATTCTCTTAGGAGAATGGAAACACATGGTCTGGGACCAGGGTGTGGACTCAACCTAGAGTTGAGTGATCATTCTGTTGAATGATGATATATGGTCTGAGACCACGATATGGACCCAGTCCAACACTGGGGGGTGTTGCCGCCTTTCACACACCCGGGTCACGTGGCAGAAATCTTCAAGCCACTCGGTGTGTCCTTGGGGGCAAGTCTCGAGTCAAGGCTGTCACCTTGTTCTTGACTCCTCCGTTTAGGTTCAACTCTTAACGAAGCCAAGGGGGGTAGACCCTATTAAGTTCCTAAGGATAATTTCTTAGTGTTGTGATGTTAAATTGAATGAGTTGCTTAGGAGTTTGCAATTTAACTATAGATAATCAAAGATGGCAAGATATAAAAGATGAACACACGAAAGCACAATGCTGAGACACAATATTTATATAAAGCAAGAAAATAACCAGTGCCTTAGAATGGAGTAAAAAACAGAAACAGTATACTTGCATGTGCTTGGAGTGAATGTTTTGCGATTGCCTCTTGGTACGTTTTAAGTTAAGTTTGAAGTGTGAGTTGATTAAAATTAGGCTAAGGGGGGACTCCAGATATACCCGAGAGTACTTGGAGTATGTCCAAAACTAAACCTTCACGGCTACCCGCAAGGAATATGTAGGTTGAAATGGAGTCTTTGGGGCTATTGTTCGTAATGCACTCGTTAGGGTGTGACAGAGCTCGGCGCCCCGAGGTCACTTTTCAGAAGTTCCTGCCTCCTTTGGGTATTTTGCCACCGTAAAGGTTTGATCTAGGTGTTGGATTTTCACTTGATGGTTTGTTAGTTGGGGAGAGTGGGTCCTAATTATACTAGTCACCCAAGTGCTTTTGATACAGCTTGACTAATCGGATGAACCGCAGCCAAGTGCAGAGCATACACACTGGAGTTTTGTCAATTTTAGTAAGTTTTAAATTGGGTGTTCTTGTTTAAAAGAAAACCCTCCAGGAACCTCTTTCGATACAAGTGGATCTCAATCGGGGAATCGAGGAGGGGTTAATTTTATAATTGCTGATAAATAAATGATGAAAAATAAAACAGATCCACAATTCTAGTTTTCTAATTAGTCCTACCACGATTCTCTTTCCCCTTTCGGGTCAATCGGGAAATCGTGGGGTAAGTATTATGATTACTTTGAAAAAAACAAAAAGTGGAATATGAAATTAATAATAAAATCAAGTATACTACCCTGCAAATTAGATCAATGCTAGTTTAAAAAAAGAAATAAGCAGAAAGCGACGAAAAGGACACCGACGCAAATCCCCCCAGGGGGGATGGGGAATGGGCTCGAAAGAGCCTATTCCAAAAATAATTTTATTTATTATTGGTTACAATATCAGCGAACTGAAATATCAGAAACCTCTTGGTCCTTATACAGGCTGAAACCAAGATCTTACAACTTTGCAAAATTTTTTAAGATTTTAGTGAAAAGGGAGACCCCTGGGGGGATTTGAACGCTCCTGAGGCCACTTCGGACAGCAGCTTCCTTTCTTTTTTGTCAGACCTGCTAAAAGACAGCGAGCATGTTAGAATAACATACACCCAAAAGCACTTTAAGAGTACCTTTGGATCAGCCTACCTTATCTAAAAAAAAATGAAGTTAAAACTAGCTAAACAGGCGAAAAAGGAACCAAGGTCCTTGGGATCTTGGCTTGCTGTTTGTGCAGCCAATGAAATATTCACTGATATTGCAGAATATTAAATTTTATAACAGCGAAAGGAAATCTAATGCATGCGATCTACAAGTTTTTTTTAAATTTTCATGCAAAAAGATGATTTCCCTAAAGCTAGATCTAGAATACTTATGAAACTTTTTTAAGTGCAAGATCTAGACTATAGGCTTTGATAAGATAGATCTATGTTGGAATTACTTTTAATATGATAGATCTAAGCAAAATCAAAGCTACGAACAGAGTAACCGGGTAAAAATGTTGATTTTTGTAGAAATGAGAAGAAGAGGAGAGAAGGTCGGATCGTGGCTTGAATGGAGCAAGCTGAAAGGAGGCCCTTTTGTGGAGTGCTGAGGGACAGAGTCTTGAGCTTATTGGATAGGAATGGCGTCAATCTAGATCCACACCTTCATCCAATCGGGAACCTGCAACGAAATAACACAAGCCTGCACACACCTCGTGAGATCTGGATATAGATGTATAAAGCAACAAAAATGAAAGATCATGCCAAAATAACCTTATTTAAGCATATAACTGAAATTTTTGAGTATACATCATATGGATAAACAAGATCAAGCAATCTAGCTTTCCTAGTTTACACCCTTACTAGATTCAGCCGAATCCTTGAAGCCAGAACACAGAAGCAGCACAGAATTTGGCAAGAAATTGCAGCTACCACATCAGCAGCATAACACTGAGAATCCACAGATACACATGCACTACACAGTATAGCCTCCAAAGCTTCTTTATTCACAAATGATGATCAAATACAGAGTTACAATGGCAGTCCCTTCAGTCCAGCTCTAACTCGCTTGGAAGAGGGAGCCTCAAGCAGGATATATACAAATTACAGGCCATCCAGCCCAGGGGGGGCGCAATTCCTCATGGAATCAAGTGAAATCAACTGATGGAGAGTTCATCAATGCAGAACTGCAGCTGAACTGAGCCTACTTGTCAACTGGGGGCTTGATTGAGTTGACACATCAACCCATACACTGACACCTCAGTCCACAGAGCATCCAGGAGAGTCCACACGTGTGGAGGAGAGAGAGAGGGCGCAATTCCCCATGAAGACAGCTGTAGATCAACTCTTGATCTGATTTGATCCCCTTCTTCAGTCAAGGATTTGTCAGATCCAGTCAATTTGCTTCAGATTTGATTGATTTCAATCAAATCGGCTGAGGATCCACTGATTTATGATTTTGGATTTGCTCCATTATTCATCAATTTATTAATTAAAATAATCAATAATTGATTTTTGGGGCTTTCTGACCTGAGTGATGGAAAATCACTCAAAACTTAGGAAATAGTGGGTCCATGGGTTTACATGGTGCTCTTAGTTTGAAAATGAGCACCTACATGACTGAAACTGATTACTTGGCCCACTTTTATTACAAAATCAAATTTTCCAATTAAACTATTAAAAAATAGCCTAAGTTTTGGAAAAATTTAATTTTAATAAAAAAACACTGAAAAAACTAAAGAATTGAAAAATTGAAAAATACGTAGGGGGACTTAGACATGTTCATATGACTTGAAAATGATGTCTAGCATGTTTATACATTGACACATAGACTCTAATAACTTCAATAGGCCTAAATGCCAAGCCAACCACCCCAACTTTGGAGGTATGGAGTGAAAAACTCAGAAATTATCAGTCGTTTATTCAACAACCAATAATAACCAAGGGAAAAAACACCCTGGGCTGATCGGATTGACAAATAAAGTCTAAGAGACCGAGTCTTTTACAGACACTATCATGCTAGAACATTTATTACAATTCCCCCATGGGGTATGAACATGTGATATAGTACAACAAGCACTTTCGAGAAGTACTTCCAAAGGTCTTCTTAAGGCCGAACAAGTTATCCTTGTCTGGTTCATCAGGCTCACTCGATAAAAAACCACTAAGTACAACTTAGGTGGTAACAGGGGGACTCAACCTTGAGTTGAGTGACCATTTTGTTGAATGGTGACATCTGGTCTGGGACCAAGATGTGGACCCAGTCCAACATTGGGGGGACTCAGCCTTGAGTTGAGTGACCATTTTGTTGAATGGTGACATCTGGTTCGGGACCAGGATGTGGAACTAGTCTAGCACTAGAAGACTTAGCTTAGATTTGAGTAGCCATTCTTTAGAATGGAGGCACCTGGTCAGTTACTGGGATTTTACCTAGTCCAGGACTAGGGGCTCAGCCCGGGGCTGAGGGCCATTCTCCGAGAGAATGGAGGCGCTTGGTCTGTTACCAAGTATTTGACCTAGTGCCAATTTATGCAACCTATGGCTGAGGCACTTGGTTTGTTACCAGGAAGACACTATAAGGCCTAGACTGGGTCTAGGCATGTGTGACACTCTGACCCTTGATCAGTGGGCTTTGCGTTCTTCTCCAAGGCTTAGCTACCCTTGGTTAAGACACCTTAGTACCCGATCTTGGTGTCACACAGAGTGTGAGATAAAAGCATTAGTAATTCTCTCTGTGTATGATGATGTACTTTGAGTGGGTTTGAAGGACCCTATGACCACTTGCTTTGGATTACAGGAAGGCTAAAGGTAAAAGTAAAAAATACATAAGGACCTTTGGACCACAGGACTACTAAAGGTAAAAGTAAAAAATACAGAAGGACTTTTGGACCACAGGTAAAAGTAAAAAATACATAAGGACCTTTGGACCATAGGAAGGCTAAAGGTGAAAGTGCAAAAATACCTTTAGTACCACTAAAGGAAAAAGTCAAAATTAGAAAAGAATAAAATAATATTATTTTGATCTTTCTAATTTTGGTCCACTTACATGTGACTCAAAGGATATAAAAGAAGATCAATCCATTTCATTATTACACACACTTGCTTTCACAGGTACAATTGCTCCAACTGAAGATCTCATAGGTCATTGAAGAGAAGGACAATTACTGTGATGCCCTAGCATGGATGAGTCTAGCTAGGGCACTCACAATTACTTTTGATAAATCCTAAGCTAGGGTTTGTAGCAACAACATTTTCTATCAGTTTTGAACTAGGGTTTTTACCCTAACGCTCTTCTCTTCCAGGCAGGTTCACGGGTTGCGATCTTCTCTCATTGGGCAACATTAAAGTCTTACGGGGAACTCTTCTTCCTTTCGGTTGCCCTCCTCCCATCGGGCAGCCTCTTCATCCTTCGGGCAGGGTGTCCCATCTTCATAACAGCCCTCCTTAGGCCCCTGAGCTACTACAATAGTCTCGGGGCTGGCAACTTAGGCTCTCGAGCTGCTACAGCAAGCCTCGGGCAGCCAACAAGTGCTCACAGGTTGCTGTAGCAGGCCTCAGGCCCCTTGCGAAGCCCTTCGGTCAGCAGCACCAGACCCAGAGGTGATCTAGGCAGGGCAGACCGGATAGGGCCCAAACAGAGCTGGTCTGCCCTTCGGGCAACAAACCCATCTTCGTGTAGCACTCTGGTTAGCCCAACAGATAGTTGGGCAGGTAGATCTGCCTCTCGGGCAATAAAACAGGGCACGGGTAAGTGCCCAGTAGATCATAGGCAGCTCGGGCAGAGCTGTAACTAGTCCGGGTAGCAAGCAGAATAATATAGACAGGGCAGGAAAGAGAAAAAGCAGTTTTGGGCAGACAAAACAGAAATCTTAGAGCTTGAAATTTTCGGGCAAGAGAGAGAATTAGGGCAGCAAGCCCTAATTTGTAAAAAGCCCTAATTGGGCATTTTTTTTCTATGAAATTGATTCTCTCATGTAATTGTGGATCTGTGGTACAAACTCAGTTAGAGTTTGTGGATTTTTTGGAAAAACTCAGTCATCTCATTTACGAGATGAACTACTAATGCTTTTGGGGTTTTTGTCCTTTAAAGGTTTCCCAGTGAAAAATCTTGTGTTCAATGTGTTGATGTGATTGATGTTGTTTACTGCGCTTATCATTTGTTTAAGTTAGTCTGCAAATTTTTAAAGTATTCATGCTAATGCTAAAATCTCAACAATACCCATAGCCTCATGAATAGACCGATCCTCAAGAAAGCCAAATTTCTCCTTTGAAGTAACCTTATGGAACAATCTTTTAAGATGAACCACCACCACTTTATAGATTAACTTATATACACAGTTGCAGAGCGAAATTGGCTGAAAGTCACTAAGGTCCAAAAGTATCAGCCTTATCTACCTTTGGAATGGGGGCAATAAATGTAGTATTAAAAGTGACAAATAATTTTCCAATTGGTCGAACCTCCTCCACAACCTTGAGAAGCTCATAACTAAGTAGATAAAAAAATCCTAGATAAAACTCAACAGTCCAACCATTCAATCTATGACTTTTGTCTTTTTGGAAATAAGACATTACACTTAGTAATTCATCCTTTGAGATTTCCTCATAAAAGGTTTGACCATCTAACTTTGAAACAAATTGTGGAACATAAGAAGCAATTTTAATAACTTTAGCTATATTAGCTCTTTCAGGCTCCTTTTCTACTTTTTTCCCTAGGTAATTATCTCGGGGAAAACCTGTGTTATCACATATATAGTAGCCGGGCTACCATATTCTATTTTTCAGATTCAGTACATTTTACATCCAAATATCCTACATATGAGATGTTGAGATGAGCAGTTTTGACGGATCATTATTTTGTTAGTGGACTATTATAATTTCCCATGTTAGGACCGAGTCTCAGGACACTCAGATTCGAGGACTGATGTAGCCATTTAGTCATTTGCAGAGCAGTTAGTGATGCCTAGATTGGTCTTAGTGTTTTCTCATTGGACATATGATGGTTCAGATGGATTATTTGCATGATTATGACTCAACATTTATTATATTGTGTTATGGTTATCATTGCTTTTGCTCTTATACTCATCTTTGTGACATATACTAGCATTTAGTGTCATGATTTGGCGGTCATAAATATATGGACTTGGATGTATTTGTATTATGTATTGATGTCCCTACTTAGACTTGGAAGTTCCTGATCTATACTCATTGGTTTTACCCTCCCTAGGGAGAATAGAGGTAGTCATTCCCACCATACTCTGGCTTGCTAGTGTTGGCTTCATTGTTCATTGTCTCCACCCATCCATTTCCTTTTAGTTTTGTTTTAACCCGACTTACTACTTGACTTGTGGCATGGAGGACCTTTCCCAGCTAGAACCTTTGTTGGACAAACCTCCTTGTTTATATTGTGTCTCGGCTCTGAGTTGGTGACAGAACTTGCCTTTGGTGAGTTGGATTGTATGCTTAAATCATTCTGGTCGGTTGTCCCGATGTTTAGCACTGTGCAAAACTCCCCCTGGTCACTTGAGATGTTGTTGGCTAAAACTGAAAGCTCATGTACTGTTTGTATTGGAAATATTTATATATGCGCCCATGGAAATTGTAAACTATAGAATGTGTTTCTTAACATATGTGAATAAAGGGCAAGAGCAATGAAATGCTAAAATACCCCGCGAAGGGTATAAGAAAAGGTCCCAAAAAGCAATGGTTAAACATATGCTATATCCAAATATTGCTGACCTTATAAATTTGAATATGTCTTTGATGAAAGCTGCAATTAGTTGTGCTTTTAAGCGCTGGTGAAGTCCCAAAGGGTCATATAGGCCAAAAGGCTATGGAAATAAAATTGATGATCCGAATGAACCTGGATCAAACTTGATGTAGACATGATGCTTAAGTTGAATAAACACTCTCTGAACAATTCAACCATTTGTGAGACGCTGCTATTCCTTGTGTTGTTGTTTGTCCGGCATATGGTTATAGAGAGTTTTCCCTTTCCATATCCGAAGTGTCACAATGTTGAATTGGTAGTCATTCTTTGTCGTAACCCTGTAAATTTTAGCCTTTACCCTTAACTAGCAAATTGACTACAACTATGAAGTGAGTATAGTCCTGAAAGTCTGGTCTGAGTAATAATAAATAAAACCCTATATATGTATTTGGTTGATGTATCGCCAGTGAGGTGACTGCTTCTTGTTATGATTGTTACTTAAATGATTTGTAGAGCATGTCTTAACCTTGTAACACTTGCAGCAGATGGATGACAGTCTGAGTTATATTATTGGTATCTGGTCATTTACAGGCGATTATATTGTTTATTGGATATTGTTGATGATCAGGCAGAGACCTGGAAAGGGTATGAATATACACCCTAGATGGATTTGAACTCTTTGAGTTTAGCGAGATAGCTAATTTCAGTTCCGGGCACTTGCAAAGATGGTCAGGCTCATTTTACCCTTCTGATGCAGTTTTGCTTCACAGTATTATGTGTTTGAGCAGGGAGATGTTTTTATGGGATCTCGTAGGGCGTTGTATGAGGCATAGGGGGTGCAGCCACTTAATTGTACCATAGTACCCCCATCCCAGAAAGCCTGGTGGGCTCAGTTGAACAACGTAGGCACCCTAGGAGGTTGTTTTGGCAGGTTCACATTTCTCTAGGCAGATTAATAAAATGATTAAATGGCTATTGAAGAAATCGATTTGGGCTACCGAGGCAAGGAAATGACATGGGATGAGTCTTGATGATGAGTGTGACGTCCTTCGCACCTTCTCCAGCAGTTGCAGCACTTGATTGGGCCCACACCTATTTTTTGGGCATTTTTATATTATTTTCTGGAGCTTTTGGGAGGCTCACAATTTCCTCAAGGAGGCACAAAATCAAAAAATTAAAATATTATATTGTTTTATTGTGCCATGGGGCACCCAGAGGGAGTTAGTTAGCACTCCATGGACCCACCATGTGCTTCATTTATTTCTTGTTGAGTGGGGTACCCTCTTTATGGGTGATCTAGTCCACTTTGGTATTTTGTGGTTATATTGATCCATGTATTGTATGTTGAGCTCATCTCAACCATTGATTAGAACATTTATATCTTTTAATCTTAGCGACTCGTTTTGAAAGTGGTTAGGATTTTGGTTTTCTTGTTCCTATTTAAAGGAGAGAGCTTCTCATTTGTAAGGGGTCTTTGGCTCTCGGATCTGATTAATAGAAAAACTTTCTTGTGGATATTTTTTGGATCTCCTTTGCATCTGGTGTTCTTAGATGGTGATTGGAAAGTCTTTTGCTTCTTAGCATTCGGGAAATTTGTTTGAGATCTATATATTTTTTGGGATCATTGTCTTGTCTACAGGAGGGCGACTTCACTTAGGCGTTTTTGCAGGGGGACCTTAACTCGCTTGGACTGGTTTCGTCTGTAACAGGGGGTTTTCATTAGCTTCATTGTGATCTATGATTACATCTTGTTATTTTTCTGTAGATCTTGCTTTTCTTTCGTGATACGACAAATCTGATATTGTTGACGTTTGCTTGTGCAGGAGAGAGGGCGCAGTTGTCACTTGGAGCAGAACGTTGGGCTTAGAAATCACACAGGTCTTCTCAAATTGATTGGGATAGCAGGGATCATCACCTTCAAGGCATCTACAAGGATTTTCAGGTAATATCTGCAGGTTAGTTCCTTTCTTTCGAATCTCAACCCATTGACACATGTTTTTCTTCATTTTACTGAAAATTCCATAAATAATAAAAAACAAAAAAAATACTAAAAATAAACCACTCGATCTCTGGACAAACCACTGCTAGGTTTTGTAGATCGGGTCTTCCCCTCACCGATTCATCTTCAACGCTAAGCTAATTTTGCCTGGTTTGCCCTAGATCTGAGAAACAATCCTCCCAAACCGTAGCGCTCCTCATGAAATTTTGACTTTTTCCGGGATTTGATTTTTTTGGCATTTTTCCAACTTGGGTTTGTAGATTAGGTCATCCTCATTCCATTTCTCCTTCAACGCTGAGCTAGAAGTCTCCAGATTGTCTTAGATTTGAGAAATTGACTTTTCAAAGCTTAGCGCTAGCCTACCTTGCTGCTGGTTTTCCCTGTAGACTAACTTTTCCGGCCAAATACTTTTCTGGGTTTGTAGATCGGGCTATTTCCCATGTGGGTCTCCTTTAACGTTGGGTAGATAGTGACTCCATTGCCCTAGATCTGACAGCCACTAATCTCCAAATCTAGCGCTACCCCCTCTTTGGCCCCCTTTCCTTGTAATCTGACTTTTCCTTGGTGACTCGGATACTTCGACTCTGTCATATTGATATTTTTCATCGAGTCTGTCCATTGGTACTAGATAGCCCCAATCTTGTCCTTGAACTCCCTGCATTGGTCATGTTTCCCAAGGTAGCGGATATCCTCAGTTGTTGCTAGTACCTCAACCCCGGATCTAGTATTTACTTCATAGGTCACTTGTGTCCCACTTTGGATCAAGCCTCGCACTTCTTAAACCCTCATCCAAAGCCTTGGTTCACCTAGTGACATCATCCATAGATCTAGGGTTTCCATTACCTTACACCTTACGTACCTCAAGTCCATTTGCTCTAATCTGGTGTCTAGGTTAGATCTCTCACGTCGGGAGTAGATCTGGGTCTTCCCCTTTGTTGTCTTGGGCTAAGATAACATAAAGTGAAGGCTGCCTCAATTGGCGTGACAACCATCCATTTGGGATTCTAGGCAGTCTTGGTTCCACTTCCTTAGTTGCTTGTCCCTCTACCGTCCATCCTGGATCCACCTCACATAGCAACTACAAGGTTGGTGATAACAACCTGTGAGCACTTTCTCTCATTTTGAGGATGGTACCCAGGGTAACCCCTAGATTCTTTAGGGTACAAAGGCAAGCCAACAATAGGACTTGGAGCCGTTACAACAATACACCCATTATGAGCTCAACATGTCACTTATAGAAAGATAACTTGGGTGGGGAAGATAACAGTCCATTCCACAACCACTTGGACTAGACCCATTTGATGTCTGTTAAGCTCCTTATAAATCTCCTTAAACTAATTGACACCTAATGTAGCAATATCACTGAAACCTCTTATTCATTGGCCTTCCTTCTTTTGCAAATCCCAAATTGTATTTGTACTTTGTCTATGTCTAGCATATTGATTAAAAAAATCTTGTATTTTCATCTCCTAGTTCAAGCCAAGTGGCCTTGCTTTTTAAATGCCATTCAACTTCTTGATTTAACAACTATTTTTTCTTTCTTGCTTCTAGCTCCATTAATCTACTAGCCTCCTTTTTATTGAAAGTACTTGAACAATTATTTTGAAAAAGGGAGGAGATTTTAGATTCAACTTCTGCCAAACAAACGTTCTTTTTGTGTTTCTTTGCTTTGAGGTGTGGGGGCCATGCTTACTTGACTGTGATTAGGCATCAACAGAGAGAGTGTAGATCCTCCTCCTCCGTCACATCATTAGATGCAAACAAATAGTACCTTAGTCCATTGTACTTGTAGAGTTTGGTGCTCGACCTTTTCGGCTTGAGGTTGTGTTCAACCTTGTCACTCTTACACCACCTTCGTAGCTTCGTCGACTAGGTGAAGGGGTGTGATCGATACCCATACTTGGCCTATCTCTCTTCAGAGGCCATTGCCTCAACTAGCCCTTCAGGTCGCTCTAGATGTTGGTTTGCAGGCAGGTGTTGCGGATCTTTTAGCATCTTGTCGATATTGCAATGGATCGACTTCCTACTTTTAGGTATTCCTTGGACGCTCTTGGATGCCTCTTATCTACTAGGCAAGAATTGAACATAATCATTAGAGATGACATTTATAGACAATTTGTGCAGGTTACTTGGATCAACCCTCGGGGGGTTTTACGTTCAAATATGACCTTCTATGCTACGCACTTCTTGGATATGAGGGACTATCTCATTGTTAGCCCCCCTTGCACATTCCACCATTGGGCACATGCTCTTTGTAGTCCATTAGGCCAGTTCAAAGTGGGCTCTCACCATCTCCAGGAAGAGATAGATCACACATGATTGGCCAAGTATGTCACCTTCGAGAGGTTGAAACTGAGGGGCACTTCATCTTTTGGTGTCCTATTTTCTACGAGATCCACTGGCGGTTTCATTGTCTTTTTAGGACTTTCTTCTCATAGAGATTCATACTTTGACTAGATTCTTCAAAGACCCCAATTAGAGATGTCTGGTCTTATACTTGCAGGATGCCCTTTGGCTTTGCTTTTGAACTCCTCAATAGGCTTGGTAAGTACTACTACCTCAATTGTTGCCATTGGCGCAGCCTTGTCCTTTCCATGGACAACTTGTGGCCATGAGTTAATGTCGGTCACGATTTCTTGCTTGAATGTGGCTTTGCTGGTTTCAAATTTCTTCATGCTTGTTTTTGAGGTCATGAATCTTTGTGTGCAAAGCATCATTTGGCGGGTGGAGAGCTTCTTGCATTCTATGTTTTTTCAACAATTATTTGAGGGATAAGTTTTTTGATTCCATCATGGATACTCTAGTTGAGAGTATGCAAATCTCCTTCTGCATGTGCTCTATAACCTCGACAAAGTTATGGACCTGGGCAACTAGAAAAACCAGTTTTGTTTGATGTATTACCATACTATTCGACCAATTGTGTCCCCTATAGGTTGCATGCTATTTGAATTAGGTCATGTATCCATCTCTAAATCACGTGTGGGTGTACCCCCTTTGGTAGTTATAATGCATATGTTACCCGAAGCAATGGTGGTTGTTGAGGAAATTTGTATGGATGAAGTGGAGGCCATGGGCTTAAGTCCCACTCTGTAGATCGAGGGTGTGAAGGGGGGACCGTGGTTGGTGGTTGGAGAAGGATGTGGTTGAGGTCCCGAGGGAGAGAGGAAAGGTGGAGGTGGAGAGGGGTGACAGGTGTAATGTCCTCATCTGATTAGGCATTGAGGACCAAAACCGTTAATGTATGTGATTCCTATGGCTTCGAGCGGTTACTGACAGTTATGGAATCAACTAAAGACTGATGCCATCTACAGAAAATCTAGGGCATCAATATGATATCACCATTAGGTCAAAGAGAGCCACTGGAGCCAAAGGCCATCGACATGCATGACATCTAAGCATTATTTAATGATGCGTGCACCCATTTAAGTCTCCATGCTCATGCATGCAAGTCAACTGCAAATTAGAAGTTAAAGTGACCGAATTAGGTCAAAGTTGGGGTTTTTGCAGTTGAAAGTTATAAAAAAAAGATAAAGTGAATGGAGACTTCGCTTTTGGATTATTATTATTTTGGAGCTCTTGAGAAGCAGCACAGTGTGCGGCCACAACAGTTGGGGTTGGAGACGGCGTCTTCAGCTAACGAGATTTCGACAGTGAGACATCTGCCCTAGTCTCCTTTAGGATATTCCATCCAGGTTTATCACCGTATCTATTGCATTCATCATTATTCAGTATTCCAGTATAAGTCCGAAGGTTATTGCAGATTCATCCGTACAGCTAGGGGCATTTAGCCAGGAAAACCCTAGTCATTCACCAGGACTCTGGATCACTATATTTCTTCCGCATGTGGCTTGCATCCTCACTGATAGGATCACTCTACTGCATTGGGTGATTATCAGCTATCAGATTGCCCATCTGGGGCAACTAGCAGCAGTTTATAGGGTTGTGGGGGCATGAGCGGCAGACTGGGAGATCAATTTGCTAGGGCATCTGGGAGGTCAAAGCCCTTGCATGCTCCGACCATCCTCTTTGGCACTGGCATACCTTCCTTCCGACTTATTTCTAGCTGAAACTGACCATCCCTTCAGCAAAAACGTCACACTTGTTTGATTCAGCCATCCGGGGGTATTGCAGTAGAAACAAGGTTATTTCTTTACCAGCTCAACTCATCTTGCATGCGTATTCTCTTTGGAGCACATTCAGCTGGCTTATCAGTGGTAAGTGTTCATTTTATCCTACAAACCCTAACCCTAATTTTAGCTATAAAATAGGGAAATTTTGCATGGCAGTTTGCATGCTCGACTATTTCAGTAAAATTGCATAGAAATAAAAAATATCAGGATTTGGGATATTACAGTGGTATCAGAGCTATCTTCTTGGCCAGTTGTGGGCTTGAGAAATGAAAAGTAGATGAATACAGAAGAGGACCCTTTTGTAACCTATAGGAAAAGGAGTAGGTACATGAAGGACTTTGAGGATATCCAACTGGAAGATATCAGCTCAGACATGGAACCAACAGGTATACACTTTGACAGGGGGAAAGGAACAAGGGAAGATGAAGACAGGATGGAGTTTCGCAACTTAGTATCTGCATTGCAAGACTTAACCAAAGGGAAAAAAGATGTACTCAATGCGATTAACAGATTATTGACGAAACCAAAACTATGTAACAACAGTACCCCTCCCTCACCAGTAGACAGAGGGTCTACAAGTAGTAGCGGGAAGGTTGCGTATACCAATATACAGAATACACCACATATATAGCAGACCTTCCAATAGGTCTACTATGCCTCACTTCTTGGCAGATGTGGTAGGAGGTCCAGTCATGCAGGTAGAGCCTAGCGAACCCTTTGGGGTTTATTTGTAGGAATACATGGACTTAGGGGATGAGTTTCATGTAGTTATGTCTTTTTTAGATTTTTGCAACATGAAGAGTAGGAACATGCCCTGGAATTTCAACAAGGGATTCAATCACAACTATGAATTGCAGAAAACCTTAGGTAGGTTGACCATTCCAAACTTTGACGGGACTCACGGAGGATCAACACGGATATGGGTTCAAAAGTTGGATACCTATTTCCAACTAAATCCCATGACAGAGACAGATGCCATTAAATTGGCCACACTCCACTTGGACGGAGAGGCTCACGAGTGGTGGTACCACAGATTAGTGACATTGGGTCACAACACCATACACTCCTACGGTGAGTTCACTCAGAAGCTCATGGAGAGGTTTGACAGGAAGGATCCAGAGATACATTTTAGGGAGTTGGCTCAACTCAAATAGACAGGCAATGTAGAAGCCTTCATCTCAGAATTCCAGAGGATAGCAGTCATGGTAATAGATGTGTCAGAGAGCAGGTTGACGATGTTATTCACTAAGGCCCTAACAGAGCTACTACGGGGATGGATGAAAGCCTACAAACCCCCCACTCTGTAGGATGCCATTAGCAGAGCCATAGATCTCTAGGATTTAGTTTCGAAGAACAGGTTCCCTCTCAAAACCAACTTTCCTGTTAGGGACAAGGACAAGAAACCTTTCCAGCAGGATGTTCCCAAGAAAACATGGTTAGACGAGGACACTAGAAAAGACTTAAGGCGAAAGAAATTATGTTTCACTTGTCAGGAACCATGGGTGCCAAGACACAGGTGTGCAGGGAAGGCGAAGGCTCACTACATCGAAGTGTATTCGGACAGTGACGAGGAGGACTATGAGCAAGGAGCCACAGAAGAACTACGGGCAGCTGAGGAAGAATCACTCCAGGGTGATACACCAGAGGGAGTCATTGCTACATTATCTGGAGTACCAAGATTCCATACTCTCAGGGTCAGAGGAGTAGTACAGGGTCACAGAGTAGGAGTATTGATTGATGGGGGAGCAACCCACAATTTCATTGACTTTGCTTGGGTAGCCAAGAGGGTATTCAGACCGAGAAGTTCGAAGGATTTACTGTAGCAATAGCCGAGAACTCCAGCATGGAGTGCAACTATTGGATTCCAAAATTGAATGTCACATTAGGTAACTATCAGATGACAGATTCATTTTATGTAGTAGATGTATCAGATACTCATGTAGTATTGGGTGTTCAGTGGCTTTATTCAATAGGGAAATATACTACAGACTACCGGGCAATGGGAATGGAATTCCAGGGGCCAGAGGACAAACGGGTAGTTTTGAGGGGCATGAACACTTATCCCCCAAAACCGGTCTTGTCACAGAGAATGGAGGCAGTACTCAGACATGATGACATAGAATGGGCTGCAGAATGTTTTGTCACCTTTAGGAAACCCCCAGAAACCAACACACAACACCCAAGTGATGTTCAAGCCTTGTTACAGAAGCATGAAAAGGTATTTCGGGACCTTCCATTAGGTACACCGCTAGACCGGGGCTTTGAACACATCATTGAGCTAGAGGAGGGGACACAGGCAGTCATCACCACTCCTTATCGGCATCCCAAAAGATACAAAGATGAGATCGAGAAAACGATCAAAGAATTGTTGGAGCTTTGATACATTTGGCCCAGTTCTAGCCCCTTCGCATCTTCAGTGGTCTTGGTCAAGAAGAAGGTTGGTACACTGCGAATGTGCATCGACTATCAAGCACTCAACAAAAAGACCATTAAAAACAGGTATCCCATCCCTAGGATTGATGAACTCATGGACGAACTACGGGGTGCCAAATACTTTTCCAAGATTGATCTTCGTTCGGGGTACCATCAGATCCGAGCAAGGGACCAAGACATCTCCAAAACAGCTTTCCGTTGTCACTATGGTCACTATGAGTTTCTGGTCATGCCTTTTGGACTTACCAATGCTCCAGCCACTTTTCAGTCGTGCATGAACCATACCTTCAGAGTTTAGCTACGTAAGTTTTTGCTAGTATTCTTTGATGACATCTTGATTTACAGCAAAACATGGGAGGAGCATCTGAAACACTTGGACGAAGTACTGAGCATTCTAGAAGAATTCTTGTTTTACGCAAAAATGTCCAAGTGTGAATTTGGCATGAAGGAAATGCTGTATCTAGGGCACATAATCAATGAAAAAGGAGTATAGGTTGACATGGAGAAAATCTGAGCTATCAGAGATTGGCCCGCGCCAAAAACAGTCACAGAATTGAGAGGCTTCTTAGGTCTTTGCATTTATTACCGAAGGTATGTTAAGGGATTCTCCCAATTTGTCGCACCCCTCACAGATCTCACAAAGAAGGGAACATTCACTTGGATAGAACTAGCATATAAAACTTTCGAGGAGATGGAAGTCATTATGAGTTCTTGCCCAGTTTTAGCATTATCGGACTTCTCACAACCATTTGTAGTAGAATGTGATGCCTTAAGGGAAGGGCTAGGAGTAGTATTGATGCAAAATCATCACCCTATTGCATTTGAGAGCCGAAAACTGAAGAACTACGAGCGCCACTACTCCATATATGACAAAGAAATGCTAGCCATCTTACATGCTTTCACGAAGTTCAGACAATACCTGGTGGGCAGTAAGTTCAAAATCGAGACAGATCATAACAACCTCAAGTATTTCTTGGAGCAGAAGGAACTGAATGAGCGCCAACAGAAATGGGTCAGCAAAGTACAAGCCTACGATTTCGAGATCGAGTATGTAAAAGGTAAGAATAATATAGTAGCTGATGCATTATCTCGGCGACCCGCCTCACTATCTCTCATGAGTATATCCACAGATTGGAGGGCACTTCTCTTAGTAGAATACTCCAAAAAATAAATTCGCTTGCGAATTATTGGATGGACAGATTCAGGATCATAGGTACAGGATTGTCGATGACATCATCTATTACAAGAATAGGATATACCTTGTCCCAGAATCAACTTTGAGGAAAAAGATCATACAGGCAGCAGATGACTCTCCATTATCAGGACATCAGGGTTTCTTGAAGACCTACAGACAGATCTAAGAGATGTTCTCATGGAAGGGCCTCAAAGGGGAGGTTATGCAGCTCATATGGGAATGTAGCATATGTTAGCAGAACAAGATCGAGAACATTCATCCAGTGGGGTTGCTTCAGCCACTACCAATTCCAGAACAAAAGTGGGAAAGTGTCTCCATAGACTTTATTACAGGATTGCCCAAGGTCCAAGGGCGGGATTGTTTATATGTCGTAGTTGATAGACTGACCAAGTTCGCACATTTCTTTTCTATATCATCTGATTACTCTGCAGCTCAAGTAGCTGAGTTATTCTTCAGGGAGGTCTTCAAGTTACACGGGTTACCTAAGACCATTGTTAGTGATCGGGATAGTAGATTCACAGGTGCCTTCTGGCAGGAACTATTTAGATTAGTGGGGACCGAATTGGCTATCAGCACAAGTTATCATCCCCAGAGCGATGGACAAACTGAAATTGTCAACAAGTGGATTGAAGGATATCTGAGGAACTACGTAACAGGGCAGCAACGAACCTGGATTAAATGGCTACACTTAGGGGAGTACTGCTACAATACTACCTATTACATGTCTATTAGGATGACACCTTTTAAGGCATTATATGGCTACAAGGCCTTGGACTATGCAGATTTAGCATTCGGAGACAGTAGGGCTCCTAAGGCAAAGGATTGGATACAGGACAGTTAGGATATTCTTAAAATCTTGAAGGAAAACTTACAGACAGCCCAGAATTAGCAGTAGTTGTATGCAGACAGACACAGGGTTGAGCGGAGCTTTGAGGTAGGAGATTTGGTATACTTAAGGCTCCAACCTTACAGACAGTCTTCACTTAAGAAGAAAGGAGCAGAAAAGTTAAAACCTCGCTTCTATGGACCCTAAAGAATAATCAAGAAGGTGGGAGAGGTGGCATATGAACTAGAACTACCACAAGAAATTAAAATTCACAATGTATTCCATGTGTCCAACCTGAAAAAGACCATTGGGCAACACATTGCTCCATCAGTAGAATTACCTCCTTTAGATGATGAAAGACTATTGATACTGATTCCTGAATGCAGATCATACAGACTAATGAAAGGAAACTCAAGAACCGGGTGATTAGGGAATACTTGGTTCAATGGAAAGAACTACCTCCAGAGGATGCCACATGGGAAGGTGAACAGGTATTGCAACATCCTAGTTTTGCAGTTGCTTGAGGACAAGCAATCTCAAGTGGGGAGCACTGTAATGTCCTCATTTGATTAGGCATAGAGGACCAAAACCGCTAACCTATATGATTCCTGTGGGTTCGAGCGGTCACTGACAGTTAGGGAATCAACTGAAGATTGATGCCATCTACAGAAAATCTAGGGCATCAATATGATATCACCATTAGGTCAAAGAGGGCCACCGGAGCCAAAGGCCACCGACATGTACGACATTTAAGCATTATTTAATGATGCATGCACCCATTTAAGTCTCCATGCGCATGCATGCAAGTCAACTGCAAATTAGAAGTTAAAGCGACCTAATTAGGTCAAAGTTAGGGTTTTCATAGTTGAAAGTTATAAAAGAAAAATAAAGTGAATGGAGACTTCACTTTTGGATTATTATTATTTTGGAGCTCTTGAGAAGCAGCACAGCGTGCGGGCACAACAGTTGGGGTTGGAGACGACGTCTTCAGCTAACGGGATTTCGACAGTGAGACATCTGCCCTAGTCTCCTTTAGGATAAACCATCTAGGTTTGTCACCGTATCTATTGCATTCATCATTATTTAGTATTCTAGTATAAGTCTGAAGGTTATTGCAGATTCATCCGTACAGCTGGGGGCATTTAGCTGGGAAAACCCTAGTCATTCACCAGGACTCTGGATCACTATATTTCTGCTGCATGCGGCCTGCATCCTCGCTGATAGGTACACTGCTACATTGGGTGATTATCAGCGATCAGATTGCCCATATGGGGCAACTAGCAGCAGTTTACAGGGTTGTGGGGGCGTGAGCAACAGACTAGGAGATCAATTCGCTAGGGCATCTAGGAGGTCAAAACTTTTGCATGCTCCGACCATCCTCTCCGGCACTGGCATACCTTCCTTCCAACTTATTTCCAGCTGAAACTGACCATCCCTTCAGCAAAAACGTCCCACTTGTTTGATTCAGCCATCCGGGGGTGTTGCAGTAGAAACAAGGTTATTTCTTCACCGGCTCAGCTCATCTTGCATGCGTATTCTCTTTGGAGCACATTCAGCCGACTTATCAGTGGTAAGTGTTCATTCTATCTTGCAAACCCTAACCCTAATTTTAGCTATAAAATAGGGAAATTTTGCATGGCAATTTGCATGCCCGACTATTTCAGTAAAATTGCATAGAAATAGAAAATATTAGGATTTGGGATATTACAACAGGTGTGACGTGACATGGAATAATATTACTGAAGAGGATGTAGTTGCGACAGAGACAATTAGACTTGCAAGGGATGGCCGTGGGGGGCAAGGAAGGACGCCAGAGGAGTTGAGGAAGATTGGATGTGGGGAACAGGAGCAGGCTGAGTGCGGAAGGTCACGTGGGTAGGAGGGCGCGGGAGGAGGTGAATGAGGATGCAGAGGTTTGGACGAAGGCTTGTGGGGAGGATTGTATGTGGGGAGTCGAGGCTGGAAGGAAGGGAGGTAATGCAGGTAGAGGGAGGTCGTGGGAGGACGTAGAAAGGTCCCACTAGAGGTTTGGACCTGGGGAGCTGAGATTGGATGGTGAATGGACATGGGAAGTCGTGGCTATCGAGAGTTCTATGAATAATGATGCTCTTACACAAAAGTATGGGTAACTTGCCTTCGATCGCCTTTAAATCATGGAGTTGCATGGTCTTATTTCATAGTCTAAGTTGTTTAAATTGAATATTGGTATGCCTAGGCCCTTTTCTTGCTATTAGTGTTGGAGTTTCAAAGTCCCATTGTTGCAGTATGACTTTTGTCGTTGTCTGTATTCAATGCTTCATCAGAGACACCCCCTTTTGCGAGATGGCGTTGTCAAACTAGGAGCTTCAATAGGTTCCTTTGTTGCATAGTGTTTGGTTGATGAGACTTTCATATAAGTTGCATGTGTTTGAGTGGCTAGTTATCTATTAGTGGGTCCTGTTGCCTCCTGATACACACCTCGGGATTAGTGTGGCAAAAATCTTCAAGCCATTGGGTGCGACCCTGGGGAAAGTCTCCAGTCAAGTACACTGTCGGTTGATCTTGACTCTGTTTGGGATAAATCCTAATGAAGCCAAGGGGGGTAGTCCCTAAAAGTTACTAAAGCTCTTCATTTTTAGTTATGAGCGTGAAAGTTATTTAGGAGTCTAGAAATAATCATTTAAAACAAGACTTTGCAATATGGAATTTAGATCAACACCATATAAATCATATAACCACTCAACACAAGATTCACTTTAAGCAAAACGATTGTATGATATAGACCAATGCCAAATGGAGTGTTGTTGTGACGCATGTTTTGCAAATGTTCTTGGTTAGTTTTAATTATTAAAAGATGAGTTGATTAAAAGGGAGGGGAATTCCCAATATACCAAATAAGGTACGGGGAATATGTTCAGACTCACCAAGTGTGGCTCCACATGTGGAATGTGGGCTAGATCGGAGTCGCGGGGGTGTGTCCAATACCACACCAAACTAGGGTGTAGCTTAACGGATCCCACGATCACTATCTAGTTGTTCTCGTTTCATTGCAAACTTTGCCCACACAAGGTAAAAGGGAAGCATCATATTTTCGTCTTTTGAGAAGTGTAAATTGCAAAGATGTGAGACTAATTACTAAAGCCAAAGAGTCTTTTTTCTAATCATCCACACTTACTCAGGCGAGTCTTTTGGGTGGTGGTGAATGTCGGGTTCGTTACTCAACTTGTACAAAAGAATAAAAAAAGGGGGGTGTGAGTCGTGTGACTATTTATTACACTACGAATTTCTTTTCCCTTACTCGAGCAAGCTCTTTCGGTACTTCGGTAGAGCGTAGTGGGCTACTGTTTTTTACTTTTCAAAAGAAACATAAAGTAACTGAAAATGAAACTACTTAAAAGAAAAGTATACTGCGTGCAAAATGTATTATGAATTGGTTCCTACGTCCAGAGTGAGTTTGTGGCTCGTCGTTGAAACAAAACCAACAACGGTTAATTTTAACTTAATTAGATATATTATAATAAAGGAAAATAAAGAGGAAGGTTAGAGAAAGTCATGGCACGAAAGTGACATGGATGCGAATCCCCCCAGGGTGGATGGGGTGTGGGTGCTTTGTAGCCCACTTTATCTCTTTATTTATGGTTTTACAATGATTTTTAGAGACCTCTTTATCCTTATAGATTTGGATAAAAGAGGTTACAATGCTTGGAAGAAAAAGAAAAGAAGATAGAAGGGGCTTTATGGAGCTTTGGACTGCTTGAATTTGTCAAAAATTTGCACGAAATCCTCTTTACCTGTCTGTAAGAAAATAAAAACCAGCAAACTAATTTAGTAGCAAAGTGCCCCAAAACACTTTGAAAGTATCTTGGGCAAAGTTAGAAAAATAAACCAAAAGTTATTCTAAGTTAAGCTAGATCTAAGAAAACTATAACTAAGAGAAGTTGGCTTGTGAGCAATAACTAATAGAAGTTGGCTTGTGAGACCAAATTTCTTAGGATCTTGGCTTGCCTTTAAAGGGAAGCCAATGTAAAGCACTTAAATGCTTGATATGATCTTTTTTTTTTAAATACCGAAAAAAATCATTTTTAACAAGTATATAGGTCTACTTTGAAACAACTTGTGAAAATAAAACTTTTCGAAGCCAGATCTAGTAAAAAAATTGATTTGAACCTTTTAAGCATTTATAGATCTATGCAAATAGTTCTTATAAATTAGATATGAAAATGATATTAGCTTGTAAATAAACATATCTAAAACATAAGAAACAAGTAACCAATGGAGATATATAATTTTAGAATGAGAAAGAAGGTGAGCCGAGAAACCCCCAGAACTTGGGCGAATGGAGTGTTTGGTGGTGGAGCTAAGAGGGACTATGCCCTCCAATAGAATCCCGAGGGAAAGAAGAGTCAAAGGAGATCCACTTCCTCCTCTGGATGGAAATACTTGTAACACTTGGAATAAACTTGCCAAGATGCTTGTCAAATCTAGTATCACATATACCCGAGATTAGGATAACGTGCAAGTAAAAAAACTAAAACATGTAGATTCCTTGATATCTAGGCATAGTAGATAAATGAATGAGCTAATAACATTTAACTATTCACTCCTACAAATTAGAAATAATCCTTCAAAGGCTAATATCCAACAAGCAAAAAATGACAAGATTAACTAAGGTAGAGTTACCTCCTTACGCACAATTAGCAATGCTCATCCACACATCCAGTAAGGTACACCATATTAGCCTCCAAAGCTTTTATTCATTAAAATTTTAACAACTATTACAAGAGAGTTTGGCAGAGCTTCAATCCTTCTGTCCCAAAATGAGGAAGAAGAGCCTGCTTAATGAGAGAGGAGGGGGGCATCCTTCACTGAGAGTGATGGGCGAGTTGCATGAGAGATTGGTGGGATCTGTTGGAGTTGAGTTCATAGAGAAGGCGCCACCGCTCCACAAAGAGATGCACCCTCACCTTGGGATTATTACGCCCTTTCAAAACTTGTCACTTCAACTCATGCACCTCCTTCTTGAGGGAGGGTGCATTCCTCAACTGAGAGTGAACTCGCCTTGCTTGGATATAATTGGAATCATGTCGATTTAGCTCTTAGTTAACTCCCTTTGATCTTCAATTAAGATGCCACCACTCCGAACATGTCCCAGACATGCTCCCATTGATTTAGGAATTTGATATTTTGGATATTTTCCAATTATTTGACACTTTTTGGACTTTTTTCGAGAGAAATTAATTCAAGTCATAAATAATCACTCAAACACTTTGGAAAGTGGGATTTGGGGCATAGTGGGTGCTTTGAGTTAGAAAACAAGCAACCCATGGAAAAATCCCCTTCCTAACCACACCTTTATTACATTTTTTTTTAAATTGCCCATTTTTTACAAGAAATTTTTTTATTAGTGAAAAATAAATAAACCTAGGGGCAACTTAGCATCAATGTTTTAAATACCGGCCAAGCCGGAACCAGAACCGACCAGTCTGATCGACTAGCTAAACCAGGACCTTAAATTGGTACAAACCCCCGACCGAGGACCAGTTCAGGAACAAAACGACCAGCCTGAACACTAAACTGGTCGGTTCGTGACCGAACCGGTCCTAACCAGTTGAGTCTGTTACTAACCGACTAATCAATGACAACTCTCCTCCGCGGGGCCCGAAACTCTCTTCGTCTTTCCAATGCAGCCGACAGTCAAATGCTAAGAGAGAGACACTCATATTGGGCATGCCTTTTTGGCAAAAGAGCAGAAGTCAAAAGGAAATGAAGACTGCTATTCTTGGCACTCTTTTGTCATTGGGACAATGAGCAGAGTTGGTCGATTTTTTGGCATAAGAAAATCATGTGTATCCCTACAGTTGACTGCTGTTGGAAATTTGGATTAATCAAAATTCAAATTGAGTTGCCGGAAATGTCTAGGGAAGCAACCTTTGGAAATATTCATAATTTAGTATATAACTCTAGAATATTCATCCATAACCTGCCATATTATGCGTGTCAAGATTGAATCACCATATTATGTGTGTTTGTTACACTGTATCCGGTGTGATATGCCAGCCCGTATCTGGGTTAAGCTAGCCCGTATCTGGGTTTAGGGAGGAAGATGTTCCATCTTCAAATAATTAAATGTATAAATATATATAATTCAATGGATGATAAATTACAATGGATATGGCTGCCTTAAATATGGCTTGGCCATCACATATTGAAGAGACACTTCTCTTCATAAACTATATTTTAATATTATTAATTACTATTAGGAATAGTTACCTATTTATTGTTATTTTATTGTTGTAACATTGCCTTCTCCTTAGGAAAGCTTTGTCCTCAAAGCTTAGATTATTGTTGTCGTCTTTTCATTCTCGTTTTGTGTTGAAACAATGTCATTACTTCCTTTATGTATTTTTTAGAAATGGTATTAGGTATGTGCTTGGTCTTTACGCAATAGTTTGTCATTTTCCTTTCATTTGTAACTTGAATTTGTACTCCATTATGTTTATTATTGTTGTCCCATTTTCCTTGTACATGAATACGAGGAATATATTTGTGACTGACCATATCAAGCTTTGTTTTAGAAATCACATGTCCCACGATACTTATGATGTCATCTTGTAATGCTTTCCTTTTATTATTCTTACGAGTTATCTCGGGAAGTGGCGTCTCTTGAGGCTTCTCACACTCGAAGTCACCTGATAGTGTTACATTTAGGTTTCTCCAGGGTGGTAGAACAATTAAGATAGAAGATGAATCTACAACATCTGATTCTTTTGACTTGGATTTCTTTGCATACTGTAGGATCCATCTTTTGTCATTGTATGGATTGTCCTCATTGTCAACGATCTTGGCTTGACTCTCATTATGATCTTGGTCGAGCTCATTTTTATCAAATATATTATTGGTATTTTGGTCATCCCTAAGATATTTAGTCTCCTTGACTTGTTTATTGTCTTGATCAATTTTGTTACTCTCATTTTCGTTGACATACTGGTCCAACATATTTGAGTTACTGTTATGGTTTGTATTAGACCTTAGTTTTTGTAACATTTCCATTATTGTATTATGGTTTTGTGTCATGATGCTCAAGTTACGTCATGGCTTGGGTCCAGCTATGCGGAAGTGTGTATTTGGATGCTATTTTTTTCCTTTATGGAGAGTTAAAGAAACTTAAAGTCTTTGAAATAATTGATTTATTAATAATAATAATAATAATAATTATTATTATTATTAACCTAAGATAATAATATAATAATATTAATTTAAAAATTATTATATTGTTATTATAAAGTTAAAAAATATATTGTAAATAATAATGAAATTATTATTTATATTTTATTAACTTTTCACTTTCTTTTTTTTTGAATATATTTTTTTAGGGCTTCACGTGCAAGGAAATGGAGTGCGGTAGGAGGATGGCTGCAACGCAAGGTGCGAGCAGGGAGAGGCTTGAACTGGGCAAGTAGAGGCGTGTGTAGAAGCATGTGTAGGGAGTAGGAGCCAGGGAGCAATGGAAAGAGGGACGCGGTGGTTGTAGGCCGTGTTGATTTTTCTGAGCAGCATCGAGAGCCATTCTCTTAAGAGAATGGGGCCACCTGGTCCGGGACTACGATGAAGACTCAACCCAGTGTTGAGTGACCATTCTGTTGAATGGTAGATATCTGGTCTGAGACCATGATATAGACCCAACTCTGCCCTAGATAGACTCAACCCAGTGTTGAGTGACCATTTTGTTGAATGGTAGACATCTGGTTCGGGACCACGATGTGGACCAGTCTAGTACTGGTAGACTTAGCTTAGTTCTGAGTAGCCATTCTCTGGGAGAATGGAGGCGCTTGGTCTGTTACCAAGTATTTGACCTAGGGTCAAATTATGCAGCCCATGGCTGAGGCACTTGGTCTGTTACTAGGAAGGCACTGTAAGCCCTAGATTGGGTCTAGGCATTTGTGACACTCTGACCCTTGATCTATGGGCTTTGTGTACTTCTCCAAGGATTAGCTACCCTTGGTTAAGTTATCCTAGTACCATATCTAGGTGTCACACCACAGGGGCACTTGGAAAAATGCGCAAGTCAAAAGTCAAAAATACATAAGGACTTTTGGACCACAGGTGAAAGTCAAAGATAAATAAGGACTTTTGGTAAAAGTAAAAAATACTTAAAAGACTTTTTGGTAAAAAGGTAAAAGTGAAATTAGAAAAAGAATAAAATATTATTATTTTATCTTTTCTAATTTTGGTCCACTTACAGGTGACTAAAGGCTATAAAAGAAGATCAAGTCAATTCATTATTACACGCAATGTTTTAAAACTCGGACTCGGAATCGACCGAGGGTCAACTCGGACTCGACAATGACTCGGTTGGTTTGATTTTAATGACTCGATTTACTAAAAACCACATGAAATGTTTAAATTTTAAAGAAAAAATATATTTTAAAGATTATAATCCATCATTCCAAAACATTAGAGACAAAACATCCAAAGTATGATCATATATATATACCATATAAGGGTGAACATATCAAAATTGCACGAAGGGTACTGTGCCAATGTGCAACGCTGCAAGCAGGAAATACATAATACATATATGAAAGTTTGAACAAAATGAAAATACATAATCAAAGACACCTAAATGGCATATAATATATATTTGATGTAGAGTGAGTCGTGACAGAGTCCAAAAAATAAAATGCTATGATGCCAGTAATAAGTATGCCACTGCATCATTGATCAACATGATCAATAATCAAACTTAGCACCACTGCTAGAACTAGAACTCAGATTAGCAATGACATAAGCAATCGCATCTGGCTCAGGCTCAAACCCCTCAAGGTCATCTACAATTGCTGCAGTAGGAGCAACACTAGCTGGAGTACTAGCTGAATGCATAAAAGCACGAGGTGGACGTGGATCAGGCTATACACGTGCCCGCATTTTAATCATGGTTGAGGAGTTGTCAATGTTATCAAGGAAACCTCCCATGTGATCCATAAAATTAATCACATTTGAAAATACTACATTTTCACAACAATAACATATATGCATTATAATCACATTTGAAAATACTACATTTTCACAAAGAGTAACATATATGCATTATGCTTAATTAAATGTTACACAAATTTCATTTGAAAAAATAGGTGAAATGTTGATATAAATATTTAAAAATATAAAATTTTGTTTAATAATTAAATATATCTTAAAAAACAATAATTATAATTTACAAAATCTTAATCGAAACCATATATCAATTTTTTCCATATAAAATTATGAAACCTGAACCCATACTTAAACAACAACTTCAATGTATTTTTAAACCTTGACTTGTTTAAAGCTAACAAGTCAATGTATATTTAAAATAGTAATATAAACATTTTACAAAATTACTTCCTGCATAATTAAAAACTTGAACTCTCGTGACATAGGAAATTTTTTTTTACGTTAAAAATGCCCTTGGACATTTAATTATTTTACATATAACAACTCACTGAGTGAAAATAGAACAGAAAAAGCAAAGAATTCAAACCAGATTGCATTCTTACAAAAATAGCTCCAATAATATTGGACCTACTTCAAATTAGGAGGATAAAAATAAATTAAGCAATTGAGGCCAATTGATCAGTTATCATAATTATTAAAAAAATCGATTAAAATATGTGAATTAATTAATTTACGGAACTCTAAATCAACCTTTTTTAGGTGGTTAATCTGCAGAGCCTCACGGCGGCAAAGGCAAATGAAAATCCCAGAAATAACGACGAATATGAAAAAAATGTGGCCGCTGGTTTATTGACAGCTTGATTTTGAAGCTGCAGCTCTCTTGTCGGATCCAAACGTTTTGTTTTGCCATTAGCTGGTTTACCGTCAAACTACACCGCAGTTGTATGGTGATTTTAGGGGTTTTCAGGCTGCTGATTTTTAGTTCGACAGGCTCGTCCATCTTGACGTCTAAAAAATTTGAAATCTGGTCCAACTCGGCGAGTTGGCCGGTTCGGTACCGAACCGGCCACTCGATTCGAGTTAAAGGTCGACTCGGCTCGGCTCGGCTCGGCTCGGGGTCAACTCGAGCTCGATTCGAGTTAAAGGTCGACTCGGCTCGTCTCGGCTCGGGGTCAACTCGAGTGACTCGACCGAGTCGGAGTCGGCTTGGGCCGAATTTTAAAACACTGATTACACACACTTGCTCTCACAGGTATAGCTGCTCAAGGTTGAAGAAAGAAGATTTTGTGATTGTGCCCTAACATGGATGAGTCTAGCTAGGGCATCATTGTCCTCCATTGAAGACAAACCCTAAGCTAGGGTTCCTTATCTTTTTTGTCTTAAGGGTTTTACCAAATCCTCATCTTCAACCAAGTTCAGATCTAGGGTAGCCACCTTCAGATCTTCAGATCCAGGCAACCATTTTTCAGATCTAGGGCAGCCATCTTAAGATCTGGGCAGCCAAGTTCAGATCTAGGGAAGCCACCTTCAGATCTTCGGATTTGGGGTAGCCAAGTTCAGATCTAGGGCAACGACCTTCAGATCTTGAGATTCGGGCAACCATTCTCCAGATCTAGGTAGCCACAATTCAGATCCGAGCAACCACCTTCTTTACGGGCAGTCTTCTTTCCATTTTTGGGTAGATCTGATATTTTTGGTCAGATATGATATTTTTGGGCAGACTGTTGACAATACTAATCTTTTCCAATCAGATCTGGAAATTTCAATTACTGGGGTTTGAAACCCTTGCTCTGATTTTTACTGAGAAAATATTACTGTAAATTGTGGTTTAACCTAGATTGGGGTTTGAGGAACTTTTTGAAGAATTTCCTAAGTCATCTCATTTACGAGATGAGCTACTAATGCTTTTTGGGGTTTTTGTCCTTTGAAGGTTTTCCCAGTGAAAAACTCTTGTGTCTATTGTGCTAATGTGATGAATGTGTTTTTATTGCCCTTGTCAATTGTTATTTAAGTTGATCTGCAAATTTTTTAAGTATTTCTGCTAATGCTAAAATTTAATAGGCCGCAGAGAGGAGCACGGAGGGGAGCATGTAGGGATGGCGGGGGTAGCGAGCATGCAAATGGCAGAATGGAGAGGACAAAGGTGGTATAGGTGGAAGGGCAATGTAACACGGATGAGAGCGCGCAGTGGAAGGAGGGGAGGCTAAAGGATTGGACGTGGAAGTGCAGCGGTGAGGGGGAAGTCTGCGAGCAGGCGATGGAGAAGGCTGCGAGCAGGTGGTGGCGCGATGGTGGGGCAGCGTGAGAGAGTGTTGCAACACGGGAGGAGGAGTGTTTGCGTGTGGACTGAGGGGGGCTGCAGCGTGGGTTGAAGTGGGCGATGGGTGGAGCGAAGAGAAGGTGGCTGAGGAAAGGTGGAAAGAGGGTTGATTGGTGGTGTGGGAAGAGGAGCAGTAAGCACAGAAAGGGAGATGATGAGATGGTTGGTTGTGGGCGAGTGCAACGTAGAGAGGAACGTGAAGTGGGAGAGAGACGAGTGAGATGGGAGAAGAGGTGAGTGATGGGTGAAAGTAAGTGGATGAGTTGAATCTAAGCTCAGTGCCAGGGGAGCGAATCCACTCTGATACCAATGAGCAATGTTACACTGAATCCGGTGTAGTATGCCAGCCTGTATTCGGGTTTAGGGAGGAAGATGTTCCATCTTCAAATAATTAAATGTATAAATATATATAATTCAATGGATGATAAATTACAATGGATATGGCTGCCTTAAATATGGCTTGGCCATCACATATTGAAGAGACACTTCTCTTTATAAACTATATTTTAATATTATTAATTACTATTACGAATAGTTACCTATTTATTACTATTTTATTTTTGTAACAGTGTTGAGATTGAGTTGCCATATCATAGGTGAAGATAAAGATCAGTGAAATCATAGCTTGGAATGTTAAATATAATTTTTGTCATTAAAATTGTAATTTTTTAATAGACTGGTTCATTGAAATCAAAGTGCTTCGGTTCGTTACCGGTTTTGGTTTCGATTTTCGTCTGAGTTGACCCTCGATTGATTTGACTCCCGGTTCCGAGTTTTAAAACATTGCTTAGCACATATTCATATGACTCAAAAATAATGCCTAGCATGGTAATAAACATTGGCATTTAGACTTTAATTATCTCGTAAGCCCTAACCACCAAGATGACCACCCCAACTTTGGAAGTTGAGTGAAAAAATTGAAAATTATAAGTCCTTTGTTCAACGACCTATAATTAACAAGGAAAAAACACTATAGGCTAGTCAGATTGATGTTTAAGTCCTAGGAAATCCAAGTTTGTTACATTACTTCATCATGCCACGACATGTTATTACACCCCCCCCCCCCCCCCAAGTGGGTATAAACATGCAAAAAAATAAAAAGGGTGCTTAGAAGGCTTGAAAGGACTTTTGAACTTTGATTATGAACAAGTGTACTTGTTCAATCTTTATTGGCTCACTTGAGATCCAACTAAGTACAACTTAGTAGGAAACAAGTCCCATCCAAATCTAGGTTGGCCAAGTTTGGCCTCTCGGATGGTCATTGCTTGGGGTATTAGAGATTGGCTGCAATCAAACACATCTTCTGGGATTGTAGTTTTTCCAAGCAGTGTTGGATCTTTGTGGAGAATCAACATCTCGACTTGTTTCAAAACAAGCTCTACTGGAAGGTAGCTTACTCGAAGATTGATGCTCTCTTGTTTTTGATTCATTCTACAACTTATGGCACTTCTTAAGCATCTCTACCCTGTTTGTTTTTTGGACTTGTGCAATTATGTGTTTGACCAAGAGATTAGCTTTGTTTATGCTTTTGTTGCTTTGTGGAAAACCGAGGTTTGCCATTGGTTGTTAGCTAAGGATGCATTGTTGATCAAGAATGCTAAAAAATTTGATCCTAGTGTATATTCTGATTTCATTTATGCTTTAGCTAGTCTTCTGAAGAGGTTATGATGTATATACCCTTCCTTTATTGGCTCTTTGTTTATAAATGCATTTATGTGAATATAAGACGTATTTAAAAAAAAGCCTAGGAGCACTCCACAATAGTGTGACCATGTATGTGACACCTCGAACACAAAAAGGGAAAATTATGATAATCAAGTATGTGTGTGTGAGTAGTCCCTTCAACAATGATAACCACATGCTCTGCTAGACCATCCCTAGTATCCATATCTACTAAAACCCTTGCAACAATACAATTGTGACTTCTATAGAATGAGTTGTCAATCCTAATGGTCTTACTCAAACTATTACCAATTTTAGTTAAAAAATCCTCCGGCTAGAATTTGAATGACAAACTAGGGACTTTTACTTGAATAAGAACTTTAGTGCTAGGGTTTTAGTGACATGTAGGTTGTCCCACAAAACCATATCCCCTTTAAAATTTTATTTGCCTCCTTCATAGTGCAAAATGTAAAGCTAATCCATCCTATTGTCAACAGGTTAAACGTCGGGCCATAACCTATAAGCAAGCTCCAATAATTTTGCAACCGATCATTTGAGTTCTCCATTGGGATCCGTCTACTAAAGAAGCGACCAATAAGGGCTTTTCCAAGTAGATCCAAAATGTGTTCTACCTTAACACCCCCTTTCCCCCGCCCCCAACTTCCATTTTTGGTTTTAGCTTTCTTCTTAATAATCTTTCGGTGCCTTCTTTGTTTGCTATCACCCAAAATCGAGAGATCACTTGATTCCAACATCTTACCACCAGATAGACATTCAAGGTTTAAACCCCGACCTACAAGTCTTGAACCTTTCACTAGTGAATCACCACAAACACTAGTCCCTCTTTCTAGAATCTTCTTAGGAACAACAATCTTCTCCATCTAAAGGGCCATTGAAGATGATGGAATATTTGATTCCAGGGCGATGTTGGAATAGACCACAAGAAGTAGCACCAATGTAAACCCTCTCAAAAGGAAATGTAAGAAAATCTGAGCCTTTGTGAGAAAACCCCACCTTATCCCCCTCAACCTTCATCTTTGAATGAGCCAAGGAATGAGACAATGAACCAACTTGTGAGACATGTGAAGAATGATTACCTGTCATAAATTTGTTAGAGATAATCCTCACTGAAGAGATCGACAATGGATCCAGGCCTCTAGAAAACTCCTCCACTTGGTTGGATACAACTTCGTGAAGTCAATATTTATCAGGGTGTTTGAGAATATCTCTGATGCGATGCTAAGGCCCAAGACCCACTTTGGTGCAAGAATCTAAAGTTTTGAATTGTTGTAAAAGGAATTGGGGGTGTTCCATGTCATAGACCCTAGGATTGTTAAAGTCCCCTTCTTTTTGACAAAATGCAGGCTCACATTCAAAAACATTCAGGCCCTTTGTAGGGTCTTCACTGTAACAGTGTAATCCTCTAGCTGTAGGTCTTCGTCCTCTGGCACAAGGGTTTTAGAAACCCCATCCATGATTTGAAACTCCAAGATCAATGTTTCATTTATCCCTATTATGTTTCATGACCATCACTCAGTGATCCCCCTTGTAAATAAATAGAATCTCATTTTTTAAGCCCTACGCTCCTTCATGGTGGAACATTCTGGCATGATATAGTTTGTTGCAGCAGGTCGACCATTATTTCACTTGTAGGACATGGATCGTGGATGCTATTCTACTAGTTGAGGACGACCTTGCAGAGCATGCAAGTTCCAAAAGAGAAACTGTAGTGAAGGTTGCTATTTCATTCCTTATTTCTCCTTAAGCAAATGGGAGTTGAATAATTCTTTGACATAGACAAAGACTTTGTATCTAGCCTCTTCAAGTAGATTTTGTTGCAGGTAGCAGTAGATAAATGGCCTTGCTCTTGAAAACTTCTTGTGGCAGTCCCACTAATGGGAGCGTCATGCTGTTTTTCATAGCTTTGTTGACACAGGTTAGGGCACAATGTGCTGGATGGAATGTCGAAGAAGGTGATTGAGTAGTAAGCTCTTGGAAGTTGATATGTAGAAAAGACTAAGGATGAGCATGGGTGAGAGATGTCTCATAAAATCATGTTGGTGCACAATATATAGCATTGGAAGTGGCATGGTCCACTAGTTCTGCAACAGATAGTGTAGCGCAACATTGTATTGCTCTGTTTAGCAGTTCATGCACAAACTGATTGCACCCATCTAGGGATGTGCCACATCATCAGCTATGTTGCAGGAGTTAATACTTCATTCTATGTAATTCTGTTTCTTTTTTCCGACCTATTAATATAATACCACCACTATTCAATATGCATCAATGCAGTTGCAGTTACTGTTAGGCCGTTGTTTCTTTGATAAGCAGTGCTCGACTTCAGAAGTATGCAAGTCCCACCATCATAAAATTTGAAAGAAATGAGGGTGGCCTTTGATCCACTTATTTGTGCATGGGTCGCAAGATCATTTATTACAATCTGAGTTTGACCACTACCTCAAGGTGACCCTATGGCTCCATCAGGAGAATGTTATATAGTTATTGTAGATATTTTTCCTATTTATCTTCACATCTTTCAAGTCATCTCAATCAAAATAGCCTTCTTCAAGTATATTTTGTTAGCATTAGTCTTCTTTTGAATGATGCATGTTGTCTTTGAAGTTTTGGATTGTTCAAATACCTTATCTCTAAGTAATTATTTAAAATTGTCACAATGGAGTTTAACAATCAAGATTTGTTCACTATGCTTTACCATTGACCAGACTATGCAGGTGATATAAGAAAATATGACTTGAATTGGATGGGTATCATATGATTGTATTATAGGACACGGAAATTTTGAAAGACACACCTTTTGACAATTTAGAATGAATACATTTGTGCTGTTTTTCATACTCTGCTATTTGTCAGATGAAAAGATGACAGGAAAAACGTTGTCATTAACCAATTTAAAGGTCCCTTTTAGATGTTGCAGGCATTTTTTCTCATTTTATGGAAAAAATACTTGGAAGATATTTTTCTGCATTATATACAATTGTTGTTGATTGAAATAACGGTTGTTTCCTTAAATGTTTTGACATAATCAGGGGGGTAATATCTTTGATGCCATGCTGAATCAGACGAATGTCGGTGAAAATAACAACAAGTTTTATGTCATTCAAGCACTAGGTATGTCTTTTATCCTGTGAAGACCTAGTCTGGAATGTATGCAGAGTGTTTTTCATTAGGACGTACTTTTACAAATTTCATTATAAATTGTCAAATATAAATTTAAACTTGTCATTTTATGTCCATAAATGCACATTATCGGCTGCATGTTGTGTATGGTTAGGAATAGGTCTCTAACTTTACAAAATCTTAGATTGAAATAATAAATAGGATGAGTTTAACTTCTGTTGATTATTACTATAACAATATGTTTCATAAGTGGATAGTGTTGTTTTAGCTAGTTGATTGCTAGGATTGTTAGGTGCAAAATTGTGTTTGTTATACAGTTATACTTCATAACTTAATTGGGGATTAAGAAGTAATATTTTTTTCTACTTTTTAATTAAGTCATCAATGTGTGGCCAACGAGGCATAGAATAGACAGTGAATGGGTTTACTGTTAAGGCATTCCTTGTGTGAGATCACCGGTTCGAAACTCTATGGGTACTGTTGCCTACTAAGTCATACTTAGTCGGTATTATCAAGTGAGCCGGGTGATGAGAACATACACTTGTTCACCTTTCAGAATTCAGAAGTCATGCAGGCTTTGTGTGGGAACTTTTTGTTATTTTTTGTAAACACATGTTCATACCCCCTTGGGGAAATTGTAAAAAAATGTCCTAGCATTTAATTTTTTATAAAAGTCTTGGCTTCCCGGACTTGAGCATCAAGCCGACTAGCCTAGAGTGTTTTTTTCCTCGGTTATTATTGGTTGTTGAACAAACGACTAATAATTTATGAGTTTTTCACTCACACCTCCAAAGTTGGGGTAGTCGTCTTGGTGTTTCGGCCTTAAGTGGTTATTAGAGCCTTCGTGTTAGTGTTTTTCAACGTGCTAGGCATTGATTTTGAGTCGTATGGACATGTGCTAGGTCCCCCTAAAGTTTCGTCAGTTTTCGAGAAAATAAAAATTTTCCGCAAAATTAGGCCATTTTTAAATGGTTTAATTAGAAAATTTCAAAATGTAATAAAAGTCAGATACGGAGTCCGTTTTTGACGTGGGGACACTCGTTTTCACACCTGGAGTGTCCACTTTACCCCAGATACCACTTTCCACTTCAGTCGGGCAGCCGAAACACCTCGTGAAGCATTATACGGCTAAAGATGCATCAAAAGGGCGTTTTAATTCTAAATTAGAACATTTTTGGCACCATGGTCAAAGTTTGAAAAAGGTGAAAATTAAAAAAATATATTAAAAGGTGACTTGGCATGGGTCCCCCTAAAGCTCACGACCCTTTTTCAAACTTCATATTATATTAAAACATGGTTCTAAAGGTTTGCATAAAGCATATGAAAGCTCACGTGAGATATGAGGATGACATCATGAAGCTTTCACGCTAGCGAATGGGGAGAAGGGGTGGACCCCTCCTTAGCTTGAAACAAAATTGAAGCGTTGTTTTAATTTTTATTTGGTAGCAAAGGTATGTTTAGAGCTCACGCATGAGGGTGACGTCAACCCCCTCACCCTAGCTTAAGAGTTCACGCATGAGTGGATGGTTGACCCCTCTCGTATGACTTTGAATTTGTTGAATGTTTAAAAACAAAAACCTTGATCTATACTTTGGGTGCTAGCGAATGTATATGACATCACCCACCAACCTTCATCAAACAATCGCGAGAAGATTGAAGGATGCCTATTTGGAGTTGGTAAATTTGATTGGGTGTGTTGGCAGCCTGTTTGTGAGTTAATTGAGATAGGTGTCAATCACCTCTGCAGTTCAACTCAGTTAAGCTCAGTATGACATCAATCACCTCTGCAGTATAACTGAGATAGGCATCAATCACCTTTGCCTTTTGGTGTATCCTTTGTCCCTATCCGTTATCTCCCTTGAGGGAACTCGGATCAGGGTATGAAAAACAGAAAGGCATGGGCTTAGATTTAATTAGATAACATTGCCTTGTTTGTTTACGTATTTTTGTACCAAACACATTTGCTTTACCAGTCTAGGGTTCAAGTACCAACACTTCCCATAAGGGATACCGCTTGGTTGAGCCCTGTTGATAGTTTTAAAAATTTACTTGCATGCTTAACCACTACAAGATTTAAAATTTACCCCTAAAATTAACCAACAACGAATTTAGCCCCTGTTCCTCTACTCGCTTATAACCCTTCGGGGTACTCACGAGATACGACAGGGGGTAGAGGAGTTTTAGTAATAGGCATCCATCACATTATTGCTTTAATCCAACTGAAAACTGGTGACCTTTGGAAGCCACAGGGGGTGAGAGATCGAGGGGGGTCTCACAGCGTTTGCGTCCTCCCTTGTTGGGCGCCTGGCACTGGGGGTTTGATCTGTGAGCTACAAGTGGGCTTGTTCCCATTGTTTTGAGCGCAGCAGCACTCCACCTTTGGATTAAGGGGATACATGGTAGGGGTAGACACACTACTGTTTGAAAACCTAATACAAGAAGAAAAACTGTAATAAAATTTACTAAAAAGAACAAGAAGCATTGCAAAACAGGCTCTACACTCCAACAAGGATTTACAATACATTTTCACTCCAGCATTACACTCTAGCACTGTACTTACAGTCTCATTTACTCAGTTTCATTTACTTTCAGTTCTGCAATTGTTTATGTGGTGAATGCTTAATAACTCAATACCGTTTGTTTAATTGCTTCAAGTAATTGAACTTAAAGTCTTCCCATTTTCATTTATTGTTGGTTTAATAAATTTCATTTAAGGCATTTTCCTTTTGCTATCTCTTGTCTATAACTTGCAAATCTGGTTCATATTTGTCTAAACTGTAACTATTTTACTTGTTCATTTGTTTATACTGATAAATTTAGATCATCTGTACATTGCTTAGATATCTTGATTCATTACTATTTATAACTGTATCATCTATTTGTTTATTCATCTCATTGTTAGATAACATTTAACCTATGAGATAATTAACCTAGTTTGCATCTCATTAAAGGCTGCATTCTCTGACTCCACACTTTAGGCATTGGTTGTATCTGAATAACGGCTTGATTGTCATTTGAGAAATATTGCATTTGCATTGGCTGATTGTCATCCTTAGTAAATAGTAAAACCTAAGCCTTTCACCAAATAATAAAGATCCTTTTAACTCAACTGTTAATAAACTTAGGAATATAGTCTTCCGGAGGGACTACCCCCCTTGGCTCCGTTAGGATCTGGCCTAAACGGAGGAGTTGTGGACTGTGGTGACAGTGGTCCCTAGCTCTCACTTGCCCCCAAGGACACACATAGTAGGTTGTTAACTTTCATGTGCCCTAAAGTGTGTATTAGGCTGCAACAAGGTCCATTTGGACCGAAAGAGATTCCTGGAGGTTTTTTATTGTTTAACAAGAACACAAGTTTAAAATCTTTAAAAAATTACCAAGACTCCTTCCCTGTATGCTCTACAGTGCTGTAGCTTGTCTGATCAGTTAGCTGTATCAGAAAGGGATACGAGTTACTAGATTTAATAGGAAAATCCACACAAGTGATTTTCTCGAGAACTCGGGAGGTTGCAAAGGGTAACTACTACAGAGTCAGGGGGCTACTCCAAGCAAGTTCATCCTCGCCCCGTTGGACACTTGGTGTTACCGCTTTAGCACTCAGTTCGAAGGGACTTGACTTGTTGGGCCAAATCCACAATTAACCCATGCCCTTAATTACTCATTAATAATTTTAAAAGTGAGCAACGAGACGACTGCAATACTTACACGACACAACAACACTCCACTTTTACAAGCACTCCATATTCATCGGCACTGGTCTGTTTTACTTTCAATGCTTAAATCAATTATTGCAAAATGTCGTGAATGATGCTTACATTGTCATATGCTGTTGATGTGATCTCTTTCTTGCAATAGTCCGTTGTGTTTTTTTATCAATTTCATATTAACTCCTAGATTTAGTCTTTTCTTTCGTAGACTAAAAACCATATATTTTCTTTTAATAGGGTCTACCCCCCTTGGCTTCGTTAGGAGTTGCCTAAACGGAGGAGTCAAGAACAAGGTGACAGCCTTGACTCGAGACTTGCCCCCAAGGACACACCGAGTGGCTTGAAAATTTCTGCCACGCCCCCCCCAGGGGTGTGAAAGGCGACAACAGGTACTAGCTTACAGCAAAAAAAGTCATCAACGTGTGGGAAATTGTATCGATAATTACCTTAAATTGTTGTATGCTTAACTTCCTAACAATCTTGATTAAATATATAGGGACATGGAGAAGACGTAGAGGTTGGTCTTTCTTTGTAAACCTTGTTCTTGGTATGTAGTTCCCTTGTTAAGTTCATGGAAACATGATCCTTTGTAAATATATCATAATAAGGAGAGTATGCTCTATTTCTGTTACTACATATTGTTGCATCCATTCGTGTTTATAGTTAGATTTGTGTATTCATTTTATTACACCTCATATTGTATGAGGTTTCACATTGATGGGGTTTGTAGCTAGTACCTATGCACCATTGGATGGACTTGGGGGCAAATACATCTTCATTGGAGCTTTTTCTCTTCTTGGCATTGATTTACTTGATGGAGATATCTGGTAGAGGAGATTCACTTCTCTATGGTGGATGGTCACGGTTGATGGTTATCTAGTGGTTTGGTGGTAGTTTCATGCTTTTTTTGATGGATCATTCTCTTGACATATGGATGCTTCCTAGCGACTATGTAGTGTGATGCTATGATATTGGTTTGTCGCTATTCACTAGGATGGGGTGTTCTGTAGGTCCCCTTTTGTTGAATGTGTGTTGGCAACATACTTGATGTTTGATGGAGTTGGCGCTTTTCTTATGTGTCCTTCCTATGGTGTTGGATGTGGTGTGGTGATGCACCATCTTGTTGTTGGGATTTCCTCAAGTGATATTAGTTTATAACACTGTAACATTGTTAGACATCACTTGGGGGGATGTCTATTTAAGGATGTGAGTACCCTTGTTGATGTATATGATTTCTTAAGTTTGAGTTAGGGGGCAGGGTAATGCATGATTTTCATGGTGATTAAGGCTTAATGATGTATTAATCCCTTCTTGGTAGTGCAACCTAGGTTCAAGTCTAGGTTTAGCTTATATTTTATTCTTACCTTTGTTGGGGTTTTTCTAGGGAGAACACATTTATTTCACATGGTAAATCACTTGATGGACCAGATCCTTTCTTTGGCACACATGTTGAGAAAAATCATCATACTTGATTATTAATTGCTTGAGTGGAGGGGCCATCCCCTTGTCTTGGAATTCCTTGGGTAGATTTCGTAGGTGGATGCAGTTTATCTTCATTGGATCTATCGACTTACACAGTATTTGATGAGTTGTAACCACCTTGGAATATTTTGTTATTATTTATAGGGTTTGACATGGTAAAACACTTTGAAGACGAGGTGTTTACACATTGGAGAAAGCACCTTTCTATTTTAGGAGGTTGTTGAAGGTCTCAAGACCTTTGAACAACTTTGCGAAGTAGTCCATCTATTTCGCACTCTTGCACACTAGATGGAAGGAGATCCTCATTGACATGATCTTTGTGCACCTTTCCACACCTTTTTCACATGTGATGATGGGATATACCATTCAAGAAAACCCACATGTGCTTCATGGATGATAATTAATACACATATCTTCATGCAACATGTGGACCACACTTCCTCTTCTACAGGCAATATTTTATTGTTTTCCTCATGCATGAATCAAGAAGGGCGCACTTGGAGACTTCCTCTATGTGGACCATGGAAAACATCCTTCTATGCCATGGATTCATTTATTGTATTTTTGCTCATGCATCTTGGAAGGCGCACTTGGAAGTGGACCACTTAGCTTCTTGACATGGTCAAAGCCTATATTTAGTAATGGACCCTCTTTGTTAGAGGTTTATCTTGAACATTATTTCATATTTTGAGATGGAGCAACCTCTCTTGGAGAGAATGAAGACTAGAGATCATAGTTGACAAGCCAACTTGGATGAGGGTTGTTATCACACAAATTAGCATCTTAGGATTGAAGTCCTAAAATCATTGATAACTTATGGATAACCAAGAGGAAGGACATTGTCACCACACCTAACCCTTGTTTGCTCTTTAGTCTAGCGCCTCTCTAGCTCAAGGGAGGAGTCCCTAAAGTGGATTACTAGAGTTCAACAATGAAACACAGAGTAACCCTGGAAAAATGACGTGTTTTTATCTAAAGGAAAATATAAGGGCGATGAAGGGATTGGAGATCAATGTCTTATCAAATTGGCAAATGGGGTCAAAAAAGGATTGCATGAGGGTTTCCTAGGAAAGATTAGAAAGAGCTAGGTTTGTAGTGCACAAACCTACTTGCTTTCTAATGGGTGGGTTGATTTCAATATCAATCAAAAGGAAAGTTCTAGAGTAGAAATTTCAATTGAACATTAAGGAGGAAAACTATCATGGAAGGCATTGAAAAATACACGATCTAGAGCAGAAAATGGGCACCTAAACTACACTTCCAATTGATAGCAACCCCATAAATGATAGAGAGCCTATTATTCATTATGTCAAAGCCATTGACAATTCGAAGATCCATTCATCAACCAAGCATAAAAAAATAAGAAGCCTATAATGGAGCGCCAACATTAACCATCTGTAAGAACCAAGAGATATTTCATTGATTCTAATGGGATTTCTCCCCCAATCCAAACATGCTTACAAATGAGGAAGAGACCCTCTTATATAGAAATGAGCTCTAATTTTAAATAATAATAAAAGATCCACCAAAACCCTAGACTATCTTAGGGAGGCGTAAATAGATTAAAAATCCTCCAACTAGCTTCAACATACTCTAACAACATCCATGGAATATGGTGGTCAAAGATACAAGTAAAATATCTAAGAAAACCCTAAGAAGGGGTTGCATACATCAAATGAGGGTAAATGTTGACAAGAAGAAGTCTAGGGTTTTGGTAGATCTTAGTCAAATCTATCCTCCAAAGGCTCTCCAAAGGCTAGCTCTCCAAGGAAAATGCCTCAAAAGGTGGAGCACTTCCTCAAATAAGGTAAACAACACTCTCCATGAAAAGTTTCCAAAAGGCACACGCGACAAAAATATAGTGTGATTCATTAAATGACAGTTTTGGAATTGCTAGGTTCCTCATTATTTATTGGATTTTCTATTATAACCACTTTTTTGAAAACCCGTGCCCACTCTGCATCTTATGGTGTTAAGATGGGACAATTTTGGGTAGTCTATCAAAATATAATTGCTCTCAAAGCTAGGTCTCCCCTCCAAAAACGTCCCATAAAAAATGGCCTGGATGAGTGTGTAAACAACCCTCCAAACGGTGGCTTCTCATCAAGGGAAAACCAATGAATTAGAACAAGTCAACAAGTGTAAGAGGTTGCTTCCATACATCAAGGGGTCAAACCTCCAACCAACAAATAGATCTATGTGCAATACTCCATCAAGTGGGGAACCCCCTCACCATATGTGCAATGAATATCCACTTAACAACCAAACCCCAACCTCCATGCCAACTCATCAATCCATGAACTAAGGAGACCATCAATAGAAAATAGGAGCATCCATCTCAAGAATAAGTGTTCACAATAGATAACCAACCCATGAGGAAGGGGACGACCCCTTTTACAAGCCACGAGAATGTTACCACACATGCCACAAGAGAGAAACAAGGAGGGCGCTCAATTAAAGATGATACCCAAAAGTGCTATGATGCCATATGTGTGCCAAGGATGAAGAACACTCCACAAGAAAAGGCTTCCATGAGCATCAATACTAGGCCATCCAAATCTCCATCAACATGTAACCCTTTGTCGAAAATGTGATAAAATCACATGCCGACACCCATGTAAAAAGGGGGGTAATAGGGATTTATGGAATGCTCAATTATAGTGAGAGGTTGGGGGGGGATTGTTATCCACTAAGTTGCACTTAGGTGGATTTCTAGCGAGTCGCCGAAGTTGTGAACAAGTGCCTTGTTCGTCATTAGTGCTCAGAAGTTCCATGGTCACATTAGGGCCATTTTTTGGGCCTTTTTTTAAATAATTACATGTTCATACCCCATGGGGATTTTGTAACAAATGTGCTAGCGTGGCAAGCTTTTTGTAAAGGACTTGGCTACCTAGGATTTAGACATCAATTCGATCATTCCAAGGTGTTTTTTCTCTTGGCAATTATGCTTGCCAATGCTAAATAAGTGATGTATAATTTTCGAGTTTTTCATTGCTCCTCCAAAGCTGGAATGGTCGTCTTGGTGGTTAGGCCTTAGGAGGTTATTAAATTTCATGTGTCAATGTATATAAGCATCCTGGACATTGTTTTGAGTCATTATGAACATGTACTAGGCCCCCCTAGGTTAATTTTTAACTTTTGAGAAAAATAATTTTTCTTGTAAACTTAGGCCATTTTTTAATGGTTTAATTGGGAAATTTCAAATTGCGATAAAAGTATGGTCTGGAGGCCGAATGTGGTGTAGGGATGCTTGTTTTCGCACTTAGAGCGTCGTTTCTATCCTAGGACCCTTTTCCCATATTTTTGGGTGATTAAATTATCACTTTAAGCATTTTTTCTCCAAGGGGACAACAAAATATCAAATTAATGTTAAAAAGACACAATGACAAAAGTCAAAAATCGTGTGGGGACATGTTTTGAAAGTCAACAAAGGTGGCTAGTTTGTCTTTTGTGATGCATGACTTAGTCTAAAATATAAAGCATGTGATTTAAAGGTGATCTATTAGGTGTTGGCTTCATTCTCATATAATGGATATGCCCTTTTCTCCTCATGGTATCGCATGGGTCATACAACATATCTTGACATGTTGAATAGTCAACCAAAGACCAAGGCAAGTTATTTAAATGTGAAGGAAACTCAAGTGGGTACTGTTTGAGGAGGTGGCAAATAGCTTAAGGATGCTCCCTCTCTTCAAGAGGTGACACATTGGTTTAGGTGGCATATATTCGTTGGAATGGAGGTCTCTCCAAGGTATTTCACATCACTTGTGGAGAGGTGGCGTTTTCACATTGAAGTAGCTCTACCAAACTCCCATTAAGATCCATGAATCTCTCTTGGAACTCGACTTCAACTACACTTCTAATCTCACTTGTGGATGTGCCTCCTCTTTGGCATTTTGGCTATTTAAGCAAGAGCTTTTGCTCATTGTAGGCATGGTTAGAGGACCGAAGGTCTGCTCTCATTGTATTGTATTGTATTATTGTTTGGAATAATAGAAGGCTTTGGAGGTCTCATGTGGTGCAAGGCTCAAGTGTTGGATGATCATTATCTCATGTTTTTGTTGAGGTAATTTGTAGATTTTTTTTTATGCATTTACTATTCCTTGTCAAAGCTAGCCTCATTGAAGGATTAGGATTAATCAGTAGGAGTGAGTAAAGTTGTTTCTTTATTCTCTTAATTAATTTATGTTCAAGATTTAGAATTTTGCATGCTGATTTGCTTATGGGTATACTCTTCTTGTCTTTAGCATGAATTTTTACTAGATTTGACAAGTTTCTTGGCAAGGGTGAAGGTGTTTTACAGGTGCTTCTCTTGGATTTGTGTGATATTTTGCTTTCTTCTCTCACTCTCCAAGAACTTATTGTTGAAGAGGCATAGTCTCTCCGCTCTCCACCAACGGGCTCCACAACCCAAGCATTCCCAAGATTGAGCTCTTTCCTTTTCTCTCTCTCCTTCAATTTAAATCAAACTCTCTCCTTTGGTTATCTCTTCTTATTTCTTAGATCTACTTACTTTAAACAAATTGAAATATTTCTATATCTATTTAATAAGAATGTCTTGCTTAGATCTAAAAGTTGCATAAAGTTTTATCTTCTTTTATTTAGATCTAGCTTAGAAATATACCATTTTTGCAAGTTATTAGAAATCTAGAAATCTTGTTAAGTGAGTAGTTTTCTTTGAGTTTAAGGTTAATATCTGGCATCAAAGTGCTTTATTGGAAGCCCCTTAAAGGCTGTCCAAGATCCTAAGAAATTGGGTCTCGCAAGCCCATATTTCTTAGTTCATTGTTTCTTAGATTTAGTCTCTAACTTAGCATAATTCTCTAGTATTTTTCTAGTTTGCCCGAATCACTCTTAAAGTGATTTTGGGCACTTTTTCTACTAATTATCTTTGCTGGTTTTTGTATTGTGACAGCAGAAAAAGAGGTTTTTAGGCACCGATGTTGGCAAGTTCAAGCAAATGAAGACATCCTTGAACCCTCTTCTTCATCCTTAACATTTTTTCATATTATTATAACCTCTTTCCTCTAATCTTATAAGGAGAAAGAGGGCTTCTTTAAGCATTGTAATTACCATAATAAAGGAGATCAGGTGGGCAACCAAGTGCTCACACCCCATCCCCCTTTGGGGATTCACGTCGGTGTGCATTTTCATAATTCTTGCTTGCTAGTTTAGTTTTGTTTTCTTGCAGATATATATACTTTGCTATCATCAATTTCATCTTTCTTTTATTGCAAAGAAATACAAATACTAACCTACTACTTCGGTAGTGTATTAATTAGAGAACATTTCAATTCTTGCGTTTTATTTTCCGGTAATCTGTTGATTAAGTTGTCATTGATGCAAACATGGGGCTTGCAGTAGCCCATCAGGTTGTCATTGATGCCACCAAGGTCCCCTACAGTGGACAAGCTTGACAAACAGGCATGGACTGGATCATGGACTCTTGCACAGGTTTGGTATGGGCTTGATCACCCTTTACCCACATACAATGCCTAGCTGGATGATAGGATTGATGGTTGATTGATTGGACATGCCCTTGCTGTGGTAGCCTGGGCTTTGGAGCCCATTCACTGATGGTGTGTACCTTGTAGCACATGATGGTACAAATGACCCATTATGTGGTCATTTGTTGATGAGGTCATGACTTGATGGGGTCATGAAGCCTACACACTTGGCATGTGCCACTTGATGTTCTTGGAGTCCACTGCTTGCACTTTGATGCCCTTGTACCCTTGAAGATACCCTTCAAGCCTTTGGAGCCCCTACTTGTTGGTCTTCAAGCTTGATGGAGGTTGTTGATGATATATGGTCCTCTTTGTGATTAGATGGCTTTAGAGGTTGTATCTTTGTGATCATCTAAGTGGAACCCATGGACAACATGCCCTTGGTATGTTGAAGAAACATTGAAGCATAACTTGGTCCTTAAGCCCACAAGTTGGTTGAAGAAGTCTTGGTTGACATGATGAAGCTCTTGACATATTATGGAGCCCTTGAAGTGTGTATGGGACTCTTGCACTCATGCCCACAAGCTTGATGAAGACTTGGTTGATCATGTTATTGTTGAAGCTTGACGGTAAATAAATCCTTGGAACCTTTCACCCATGGGCCCTTGATACCCTTGTGGGAAATGATGCCTTTGACAAAACACTTAATGATAAAAGCTTTGAACTCTTGTTTGAGAAGCTCTTACAAGTGTCCTCACACCCTTGCATGTGATGGAACTTGGCATATACACTCTTTGTGATGATATACATCCTTGGATATTCCTTGTGCTCATGAATGTACTTATGAAGGTAACTTGAACCCATTTCTTTTGCCTGACAACTCGTGAAGTCAATACATGTTGATGTTGTCCTTGATGGAGTTTGAAGCCCAATCCATTTGGATGAAGACATGGAAAACACACCTTGAAGCTCTTGAATAAAATAAGCCTTGCCTAATGGAGTACATGGAACCTATGATGCACAATTGAAATCTTTGATGATCATTGTGTTTTTGAAGAGGTTTCCAACGTGGACATAGTAAGGTTGTGTTGAGATAATATTTCCCCACAATTAAAAAGATGAAGCCTAAAAGCATCCCTATTTCCTTTGCTAAATGGAGATGTTATTTAACAAATATAAAACCATGTAGTCGGCCCAATCCAAAATAGAATAAAAATTAAAATCATAAATAAATAAATTGCAATAAAAACACAACAGGTCGGCTAATAAAAATTCATGGAAAATCACTATAAATACACAATGACACCTCATTCAAAACGTGGAAAACGCAGGTCTGATTTTTCGTTTTTGAACTGAGGAATTTTGGGTATGTGGACTGAGGCAACAGTTGGAGGTTAGGACAGTCCAGGGATGTTTTATTCTCTTCTCTGATTTTCGGGCAGCAGTTGGAAGACAGTCCAAGGAAGTTTTATTCCCTTTTTTGATTTTTGGGCAGCAGTTGGAAGACAGTCCAAGAAAGTTTTTATTCTCTTCTCTGATTTTCGGGCAGCAGTTGGAGGTCGAAGACATGAGCAGGACTTGACTATCATTTATGCTACATAAGGCTTCCATATTGACTATGAAAGAGACCAAATGATGAGGTCTAATATAGAATGAGTTTTGGACTATGATATGTCTGAAATCAATAAAGAAGTGAGAATTCGGTGGTATAGTCAAGCTCTGATTTTCGAGGTACAATTACCGAGGTTGCCACAGTTGGATGGATCGATTCAAGCAGAGAAGATAGTGTAAAAATGTCTTGAAGTAATTTTTGGATGAAAGAGATGCAGTATCTGGGGTACAAGAGATGATCAAAGTTGGGCTACTATGGACTGCTGTTTACACAGGTGTTTATCTCTCTTATGATTGTATTTTGCACAGACCTATGAACAGGCTTTAGCCCCTTTTTAATGGAGAATATAATCTCTGATTTTATGAAGACAACAAAAGTATATATCTAGTGGACAAGTCCCATACATAAGCATCTTGTCTCTGCTATCTTAAAGTGTCTCGACCAGCACAAGAAAGTCTTTGAATTCACATAATTATTGAGGTTTCTTACAAGAAACTTGGAGCTTGAAGCTAATTCTTTGCTAAGGTGATGTTTGCAACAAAAGAGGTATATGTACATAATGAAGGTCTGATATTGACAACAGACTGAGGACTGTAAAGATATTTGTTTCTGTAAATGCATACACAAATGGAGATTGAGATGACAACTATTTGACATGTACATGAAAGTGATTGATAGACAGATTCTATGGGCAGACATTTGACATGTGCAGATTCTTGCAGACATGAGCACCAGTGATGCTTGGTGAGACTTCTTGATGACTTGTTTAAGTTGTGATTATGACAGTGACACAACTGCAATGTAAGACTTAATATGGCAGTGATTAACAACAAACAGTGACTTGACATGATCAGTGAACAACAATTAAGTTGATGAGTAAGGCAGTTGATGATAGTGACAGAGTGAGATCAGACTGACAAGCTGAGTCTTGCACCTGAGGGTTGGATTCCTCAACCATTCTCAGTTGGAACTGAGAAGACCAAGCAAGGCCTTGGTTTAGGAGTTGGTGCTCTTCTTATCAGTTGGTGCTGATTGGAATCGTGAAGATTGAAGTCTTCCATGTACAATACATATAACAAGTTTACCAAACAAATGTTGTGTCTTCTTGTGTTGTGTTGCTGCTTATGATTCATTGTTGATTAATTGATAGATGCTTATGTAATGATGATATACTTGGTAGCATAATACATTGATGAACTCTGCTAATTTGATAGAAGGTGAAAAAGGTTTTAAATAGTCATCACACTTATTCACCCCCCCGTCCCCTCCTTTCAATGTGACCATTGTGTCCAACATAATCAACCCCCCTTGCTTTCCCGAGTAAGGTTCAAAAGACCTAAACGAGACTCTTGGGGTTTAAAATGAAGCAAATAAAAAATTCTTAAAAAATAACAAGACTTAGTTCTCGTATTTTTTGGATCACTGTAGTTTAGTCTGATCAGTTCATCAAACCAGCAAGGGATTAAGTGACTAGATTAATCAGTCCCACACTTAATTAACCTCCCAAAGAACGAAAATCTAGTGTTGCGTTTTGCTTCGTGTGGGAAAATTGTATAGAGGAAGCTGGAACAACTGAAAAGTGACTGTGGGGCCTCGTCAGACTACATCCTTGTTGGTGTAGTGTTGGACACCCCCCATGACTCCATTCAACCCATATTTTCTCATGTGCTACCACACTTAGTGAGTCTGGACATATTCTCTGTACCTTCGTGGTATATTGGGAATCCCCCTCCCTCTTAATCCAACTCATCTTATCAATAATTTAAAATTGACCAAGAGACAATTGCAAAACATTTTACTCCAACACTACAACAACACCTTTTTTTGACTCCATTTCTTCAGCACTGGGCTTTTACTTTTACAATCATTTGCTTCAAGTTATCATGTGTTGAATGGTTATTTAATTCTTTTATGTTGCTTATGTTGTTGTGCTAATTTCAATATTACAATCTCTTGTTCCAATTTTCAATTTTCATAAAAACTCCTAATCAACCTACTCATCCACAAACCATCACTAAAACACTTGATTAGCCTTAGTAACTCGTAGGGTTACCCCCCTTGGCTTCGTTAGGAGTTTGCCTAAACGAAGGAGTCAAGATCAAGTGACAGTACTTGACTCCAGACTTGCCCCCAAGGACGCACTTAGTGGCTTGAAGATTTCTGCCGTGACAACTTTTCCCACTAAGTGCATGAAATGCGACAACAGGAATCAGTATAGGACAGTTTTAATCACTTTTTCTTCAAAACTTAGTTGCTACAATCTTTCAATAATCATTACATAATTAATCATAACACATTGTTAGCCATCAGAACCAATACACAATACACATATTTTTATGTGGAAACTCAATAAGGGAGAAAACCACGGACATATAGTTTTTTCTTATACAAATAAAAAACTACATTTTGTATAGGCTCCAACTTGTGAGGGACACCGATCCTTGCAGTAAGCACCCACTTGATAGGCATCAATCTGTTAAGTTAGTGACGACGCAAATCCTCTTGCAAGCTCCCACTTGCTCTGCTCAATTTGACAGACACCAACTTGTTAGCATAGTGAGGACACTAATCCTCTTATGTAAGCACCTCCTTAGAGTTTGCAACATCAACCTACCAGGCACCAACCTGTTTGAATGAGGACACCAATCCTCTCCCTTGCACAACCTGCCACCCTGAAGTGAATGTATCACAAATTTGTGGCCTTGCTTCTTTGTTGTTTACACAGTATTCGAGCTTCTCTTGACTTGAGCACAATAGCTTTGCTATACAAGTCAATTTCTTTGTTATTCCTGCACCTGTTATTGTTACTTCAAACTAGTGTTACAAATATCGTGTCGACGAATATATTGTCGAGGGTCTAAAAAGAAATTATCGGATTTATCGGCAAAAATGTCAAGAAACATCAGCAATATAGCGATAAAATAAAAAATACAAAAAGGAAAAAATCACATATATTTGAAAAAATGACAAATGTCGCCATAAAATCGGCAAATATCGAGATAAAATCCGCTAATTCATGATATATTTGAAAAAATAGGCAAATATCATGAAAAAATCGAGGAAAATAGGGGGGCGATATATTGTCGATATATTGCCAGTGAGTTAAATCGTGATGTTGTCGATATATCGGCGATGTTTGTAACACTACTTCAAACACTCTGTTTTATGCTTGCAAGATTATCCTCGATTTGGACATCAGCTGAATATAGTTCCTTATGCAATTTACACTCTCGAACTTAAACCCTAATGTTGGAGCATATTTTCCATCAAGACACTAGTCATGCATGCATGCAACCATGCAGTCATGCAACAATAGTTGTCTCCCTAATGTTTAGACCTTGTTAAGTTGACATCCTAGTGCATAGTCTTGTCATTTTTTACCTCATTATCCACTATTGCGCCCTCATCCATGATTTTAGGACCTCATGTGCCCTCATCCATGATTTTAGCCATCCACCATTAGTTACATTCAATTAACTAGGCTACACTTAGTCATCTGGGTCACCATTCCTTGATTTCATCACTTTGGGCTGATAGTGAGCTTCGATGACCACAAATAGTAAACTAAACCTCGTAATTCGCACCTACATCATTAGTTATCATCAATTTACTTTCTAATTTTCCCTTTTGGTCTAGCGACCATCAGTTACAGTCAATTAACGGATCTGATTCAAGAGTTACAACTATTTCTCAAGTCTAGTGATTGTTTTTATGCTAATTAAGCCTACCCAATGAGAGGATTCCAAATGGTTCCTAAGGCTCATGAATTTCTCCTTTGGAGATGTATTTATATTGTACACTTTCAATGAATCAATACACAAGAGGGATTTATTCCATTGAGTTCTTTCTCATGTTTATTAGACCCATCAAGCTAAAAAACATGTGGACCCATTGTGATTGCTTTCCTTGGCTGACTTGTGCGTTTGGAGATCCATTTGTAAACAAGGGGTGTTCTCACTCTTTTTAATTATTTTGATTGAGAGTTAACGTTGTCATATTTTGCTTCATCGTTCTTCTTAGCGTTTCCCTAGATGTAATGAATAACTCAATGGCTGGAATAATAAGATCAATCCATAGATAGATATGTTCGAAACATTTCATGACTGAAAGCATGAAATCACTCTCTGAAAATTAGTGCCTTATGGAATCAAAACAATGAAACATAAATATCATTGAAAGAGAGGAAGGAGTTATAGAACTTTATCACGGATTATGAGGACTTATCACGGAACTAAGGACTTATCATGGATTCCAAGAAATATAGCTTCAATGTGTTATTGTTATCATGAAATTGCAACAGTAAAATCACTTCAGAAAAATTGATACAAGATAACAAAACTTTACCAGCTTACCATATAAGATGTACCTTGAAGTAGGGGGTAAGGGGGATGTACAATGGGGTGATGAAGAGGCCTTAGATCAGAGTTGCAACTGTGAAATCATATTTGGTATGTGGCTTAGTATAACCTTAAAATAAATGGTGGTTCTAGTTAACACGTTACCCAATGAACTTCCAACCCCTTAGGGGTCAATCCAAGCCCAAAACTACACTTTTAGGCCTTCAAACCTGTTGTCCGTCGATTGCACACTAGCAGCAGAAACTTTCCGAAAGCTGTCTCCTCACTTAGGAAAGTAGGAGAGGTGTGACCGTGGGGGCAAGCACAAAGCTAGGTACTGTCACCTACTCCTAGCTCCTCCCTTTAGGCTAACTCCTAATGAAGCCAAGGGGAGTAGTCCCTAACAAAGAGTTTTCTAAGGCTCAATGTGGTTAAAGTGTTTTAGTTGGTTACAGATGCGGATGGGTGTTGTTTAGGAGTTATTATGATTAGAAGTGTTTATTTATTGTGAGTATGACACATAAATCAAAAGCAATCCACGTTGCTAGCATGAGATTAAAAGATAAGAATGATTCCAGACTTAGCTAATTATGCATTCACAGATAGAGATTATAACAAACCACAGACAATTGATTAAAATAAGATAATTATGCAGATTAACAAAGGACCAGAGTGCCTTATGGAGTCAAAATACTAAAATGCGCAAGAGAATTAAATAACAAGTCTAGAAATCAAACTAGTGAATATTAGGTTGTGTGAGCGCTCTTGGTAGATTTTAAGAATTTTAGGTGCTCTTGATTAGGGTGTCAACGAAGGTTTGTCAAAAAAGTCGGGAGAATATTCAAAGTTCACTCCGTTGAAGACATGTCGGGCCCGCCCAGTATCCCAGTCTGGTATCGCAGAGATTGACCAGCTAGCTGAGAAGCTTAGACAATGGGGTTTCTGGCGCCTCTACTAGGAAGTGCTTTAGAAAATTCCCTACAACGCCGGTGCGTTGGTTACGGGGTTTTAAATTTTATTAAGTTATTCTTGCAAGATTAGAGATCCAGTGTCGTTTCTGGGTACTTCGATTTTGAGGTCGGTCAGAGCATACTCCGACAAGGAGAGAACGAAGTTAATTAATTAGGGGTGTGTGTTCCAAATTTTATTAAATCAATTGATTATGACTCTCCGATAAAGAGCGCTCTTGACCCCGTCTTATGACAGTGGTTTAAGAGACTTAGCTAGTCTAAGATGCCTAATGCAGGGGTATGCAGTTCTAAGAATGCTCTCTGATAGAGAGTGCTCTTGACTTATGTTACTGCAAGTTCAAGAGATTTAATTAATTCGTTAAACTTGAAAGAGATAAAAACATAAAAATCTAACTACCCAAGAGTCTCTTTCAGGCTTTTTAGGGCCCTAATCGAGAAAGCAAGGGGGTAAGTAAATAGAAAAGAAATTATGCAAATTGTTTAAGTAATAGAAAAGTAAACAATCAAATCAACATTTTCTTCATTTTCAAAACATAAACTAACATACTTAAGATTATGCAATTATCCTATCCTATTCTACCATTAGCAGTTTATTTAAACAAAAAGGAAAAAAAAAGCATGAAAATGGGATGATACAAGCTTCCCACAAATGGGGGAAGAGGGGTGTGGGAGCCGTAATCCCACTCGCTCTTTATTAATTTTTACAATTTTTGATGATTTTGCTTTTGCCTTTTCCGGAAAGAACAGGGAGAGAAAGGGATGGAAAGAAGAGGGAAAATTTGTCTTTTTTGTTCTTGCTTGCTTCCTTGCTTGCCTTTAGCCTTTGGGCTTCTCTCGATTCTTCCTGCAAGCAAGAGCTTTAAACAATTCAAACGTTATATGTTAATCCAAAATTAAAGACATGAAACAACCAACTAAACTCTCAAAGAGGGGTAAAAACCAGAGGTGAAAGAGGAGGAAAGAGAGAAGAGAAAGACCAAGGAAAGGGAGAGAGAAAAGGTAAAAAAGAGGGCTGTCCAAAGGCAAAAAGAGGGCTGTAAAACAGTAAGAAAGAGGGTAGCAAACAGTAAAAAGAGGGCTGTCCAAAAGGTGAAAAAGAGGGCTGCCTAAGGCAAGAAACAAGGCAGCAAATTGAATGAAGACAAAGGAAAAGAGGGCAGCGAAGAAGAAGGAGGAAAAGCAAGTCAAGTAGGGCAATGGAAGGGAAGCCAAAGGATGGAAAGAGGTAAACTAGGGCTTCCTAAGTAACCGGTAACCAAAATAACTTTATCTTGTGGATGGAACACAAGAGAGACAGAGTTACTCCCAGCTTTCTTTTTGTAGCAAAAGGTGACGAACCCTGTAGGTCCTGCAATTACAAAGTGTTAAACTCAAAATGGTTGTTTTGAAGCATGGGATAGAAGCAGCTGAGCTCACACCCTTCTACAATCCGTGAAGCTTGAATCACACCAAAACTCAATACAAGAAGTGAGATAAAAATTATATGCTAGTATGCTAGGAAAATCAAATCAAGATCAACATTTTGTATTACTGACTACTCATGTCCATCTAGATATTAATCTACTTTTCATAAATAACCAAATTAAGACAACAAATGGCTATTCTACTGTGCCAACAATGGCCTTCTTGAGCTAGCAAAATATTTAATCACATACAAGTATTAAAAGAGAGGAGTTAGAGACAATATCACCTCAACCATGAGGAATTCACCACAATCAAAAGCCCATAAGACCGCCAAAGTCGAATATCTTTATTAACAATTCCAAAGCAAACTGCTTGATACAATTTTCTCAGAGTAACTTTAACCCAAAAGTCCCATCCCCATAGAGCTAAAGAAGCCTCTATTTATACAATGAGAGAAGAACCCAAACCCTAAAACCAGAAAACCAAACCTAACCGGATCGGCACATAACTGAGAGCTCCAAACCGAAATTGAAGAGTTAAGAGTGAGGGGAGGCCTCCACCTAGGCAAGGCGCCCCCACTCCAACCCTAAGCACTGAAATCAAGCCATTAATGAGCCCACACGTGTGATGACGCCCCTCTGGAGAGAGAGGGCGTGAGCTGATAGGTGAAGACGCCATCTAGGTATGGAAGAGCCAGATCTAGTTAAGGAGAAGCCATTGCCAATAGATCATAATGTAATCACCAGTTCCTGCTTGGATCAAATCATCAAACCAATGAGTGCTCTCCATCTCATCCAATTCGGGAGTTTAGTTGGAGATGACAAGACCGTTAACTGAATATATCTTTAATGCTCACTGAATGCTGACTGAAGTTGAGTTATGATAACTCCAATCATCATAAATGCCCATTGACATGTCACTCTGCATTTCATTTCACTGAATTTGGATTAATTTGGAGAGTTTTTGGATTTTCTCCAGAATAATCATTTTTTAATAAATAATCAATTTTTTCCCCAAAAATGACTTTTTTGAGAAAATATGCGTTATGTGTACGATTGATGATCTGAAAGTTGGATTTGACTGGCTGGTCGATCAAGAATGATTTTTGGCTCAAGGTTAGAGCCTTCAATCATTGAATTCGGGGTTCGGATGACTAACTTATTACAAATTGAATTTCTTCATTTAATTTATGGAAAAATTTAATTAAAAACTTAAGGAAATAATTAAAAAATTAAAAAATAATTTTTTAACGCGTCCGGAAAAAAATTTTCTGAATTTTTTTTGATGGTCCTAATGACTTAGGACATGACCATGCTCTATTTTAATAATGCCTAGTAGGTTTATATACACTCAGCTGGGCTCTAATAACCCCCCAAGGCCCAGAATTCAAAATCGAGCATTCCAGCTTTGGAGAAAGCGGCAGAAAACCTCGTCAATTATACTCGGCTATAGGCAAAGCATAATTGTCAAGGGCAAAAAACTCCGTGGAATACCTTAGTTGAAATTCTATGTCTTAGGAGACCGAACCACTCAAAACACCATACTAGCACATTTTATTACACACCCCGCAGGGCCATGGTCAAAATTATTCAAATAAAAAACTGGCTAGCCAAAATTGGCTAGACATAAAGACGGATCAACTGATACACTGGAATCAAACATTGGTCATGTTTGACAACTGACGGCTCCTCAGGTAACCCAACTATGGTACAAAAAAATTGGTAACAAAACCAAGGTTACAAGAAACAAACCAGTGGTCGAACTGGTCAACGTCGAAAATCGAAACCGGGAAAAAAACCAGATCACAAGACTGGTCCACCAAAATTACAAAAAAAAGTCAAATTTTGAACAACTATATATAGATATATATTCATGTGCAGCCATGTGAATCCAAACCATTATACAAAAATTTGCAAAAAGGGCTTTTGCTACGTGCCATAATGAGCATATTTCATTAGAAGCTTCCCTGCTCAACCAACTTTTTTATTTTATTTTTAAATTTAAAAAATGTCCTCTTAAATGTTGCTGTACAGTGATGTATGAAATTGGTCATTTTCGGTTTGAGACACTGGTTTGACCCGGTGAGGCCCCAAAACTTGTCGGATCGGCTGGTTTTGCCGGTTTCGGTCCGGTTTTTGTAACATTGCTTCAAACTTGGCGAAAGTTCTTGATATACTCGTTGTACCTCCAATAACTGATTTGAAATACAAAACCCTAGCCGGTAGAAATATCAAGATATCACACAAATCAACCACAAGATTAAAACACCTTGAAAGATCTACTATTAATTCAACTAGGGCACATTTTTCTATCCATGCAAAATTTCCATATTGCAAATATTTTTTGGGATATATATTTTTCTAATTGTTAGGGTTTTGAGATTTTTTTTTTGGATTTTGTATTAAATGTACAAGAGAATTTTTATTAAAAAGAGTGAAGAGAAAAGGTTATGACCTTAGTCTTTTCAACCCTAGGGCAATTAGAGACGAGGTCAACGTCCCTACTCAATTTGGTTTTTCAAGATTTACTAACTAGGGCAAAAGGCTAGTAATTCGATACTAGGTCAATGTAGCCAAAAAACCTAACTAGGGTAAAAGATGAATTCCAAGGCCCATCGTGGAGAGCTCCTTCAAGAGGAGAGATCTCCTCAATCAAAGTTGACAAGATGCTGGTAAAAACCCTAATTTACCTTGCCCAAGGTGCAAAATTAACATCAAACAAGAAAATTGAGAGATCTTACCAACATCAACCAAGAAAGAGAGCAAGAGATGGTTCTTAGGCCCTTTCTTAGCCATGACTTATTAAAACCATTCTTAGGATCAACCTTGCAAGATAGCATAAACCCTGGAAACTTCACCACTCACCATGCCCCATTCTCCTTTCATCACAAGCCAAAGAGAGAGGTGCGCATCACTCAAAAGCTCCAATAGACCAAGATAAAAAGAAAAAAGTGCATATTAGAACCTTCGTACATGTTTATGAATGAAAGTTGGAATCCTTATTTATATGAGGCGTACTTGACTTAATTTAACTTTAGAGCCCACCTTTCTAAAAAGTAAAATAATTTAATTTTAGGGTTTGTCACCCACATGTTAGATTTTTAATGGTTATACAAGATCTAAAAACATTTAGCATCATAACATCATAACTATAAGCAAAGGATCACTGAAAGAAAGACAAGTACAACAACATAAGAGAACACAAAGATTTTCCTCAGGGAAACCACAAGGCAGAAAACCTCGCAAAACTTCCTTAGTATTGAATTCGACCAAGTAAGTGTAAAACCCTAGCAACAAGAATAGTTGCTCATCTTCCACAACAGAGTCTTTCTCTCTCTCTCTCCAACGCAATACTTGAGTGTAAGGCGTGTGAGAATGAGAGAGGCACCTCACCTATTTATATTGATTGGGTGAGTGCCTCAAATAACTAACTAGGTCAACCAGGTTCCTTAATTAGGGCCGACCTACCTTGGGAGACTCAAAATACATTTTATATTTTACTTTTGTGGGTACTATTGCTCCAACTTACGACGAAGGGTTTACCTCATGACTTTTACATGACCAATTACATCAAAGACATCTCCGAAGGAGAATACCACAAAGGTACAATAGAATATCTTCCGAAGTTACAATACTCTAACACTCCCTCTTAACTAGGAAGGTATTCTACATCAACAACAACCATCATCACAACTGTACAACTGACTGGTGAATCTCTATATGTCATAGGAAGTTTTGGAACAACATCATGCATCTTCATCATCAATCTCAGTATGAAAATACTGGATCATCTTCTACAACCTTAGTATGTAAATACTGAATCATCTATGAGTATTAGATCATCTTCTGCAACCTCAGTATGTAAGTACTAAATCATCTATGAGTACTCGATCATCTTTCGCAACATTAGTATGTGGATATTAAATTATCTTATGTGAGTACTGGATCATCTTCTGGATATTGTATCATCTTCTGCAATATCAGTATGTGGATATTGAATCATCTTTTGCAGTATCAGTATGTGGATACTGAATCATCTTCTGCGATATCAGTATGTGGATACTGAATCATCTTCTTCCACATCAGTATGTGAATACTGAACCTTCTTCTGTAACATCAGTATGTGAATACTGAATCATCTTCTGTCACATCGGTATGTGAATATTGAATCATCTTTTGAAACTTCTTCTGTAACATCAGTATGTGAATACTAAAACATCATCTGCAACATCAGTATGTAAATACTGAAAACATCATCATTTGCATCATCAGTATGTAAATACTGAAACATCATCATCTGCATCATCGATATGTAAATACTGAAACATCATCATCTTGCATCATCAGTATGTAAATACTGAAACATCATCATTTGCATCATCAGTACGTAAATACTGAAACATCAACATCTGCATCATCAGTATGTAAATACTGAAACGTCATCATCTGCATCGTCAGTATGTGAATACTGAAACAACAACAACATCATTAGCATGTTAGTGCTAAAGAAACATCATCAATAAATGCTATATCATCATCTGCATTATCAACATAGAGATGCTAGAACATCATCATCATCATCAACATAAAAATGTTGAAACAACATCATCATCATCAACACAAAGTGTTGTGACTTCAACCACATCAACATTATCAACACAGGGTGCTGGGACCACAACCATATCAGCATCATCAACACAAGGTGTTGGGACCGCAACCACATCATCACCATCAACATACAAATGCTGAAGCAACATCATCATCAACATTAATATAGAAATACTGAAATTACCTCACCATCTTCAATATAGAAATACTGAAACTTCCTCATCATCATCAGTATAGAATACTGAAACTATCTTATCAAGATCAGTATAGAAATACTGAACCTACCACATCAACATCAGTATGAAAACACTGAACTTGCCATATCAACATCAGTATGAAAATACTAGCTTGCCACATCAATATCAGTATGAAAACATTGAACTTGCCACATCAATATCAGTATGAAAAATACTGAGTTTGCCACGTCAACATCAATATGAAAATACTGAGCTTGCCACATCAATATCAGTATGAAAATACTGAACTTGCCAAATCAATGTCAGTATGAAAATAATGAATTTGTCATATCAGTATGGGAATATTGAAACTATCTCAACAATTATCTCAACAACATCAGTTTGAAAATACTGAACCTGCTACATTAGTATAGGAATACTGAAACTATCTCAACAATCATAAGTATAATAACACTGAAACTATCTCAACAATCATCAGTATAACAATACTGAAGCTTTCTCAGCATCATCTCAACAATCATCCATATAACAATACCGAAGCAAACATCTCAACAATCATCAGTATAACAATACTGAAGCAAACATCTCAACAATCATCAGTATAACAATAGTACAGTACTGAATCAAACATCTCATCAATCATCAGCATAACAATACTGAAACAACTTACAACAACATCTTGTATGACTTACTAACCCTTTTGGGCCGACAAGCCTAGTCAGATAGATTGATCTCCTTGGAGACCAAACAAGCCTTGTCTAGCTTACTAACTCTTTCGGGCCAAACAATCCTAGCCAGACATACTAACCACTTCTTGCCTTCTAACTATCTTGGAGCAGCATCACAGTGAGTTCTCTGGTAGATCCATTTGGGCATTTTGTCTAACTTACTAACCCTTTCGAGCCAACGACCCTAGTTAGGTAGATGGATCTTCCTGGGGACCAACAAGCCTTGTCCTAGCTTACACACCCACTTGGGTTAAACTGATCTAGCCAGACATACTAATCCCCCTAGGATCAACAAGCCTTGTCTGACTTACTAACCCTTTCGGGCCAACAAGCCTAGCCAGACTTACCCTACCCTAGTCTGAGCTACCACCACTACATCTTTATTCCATCTACCGTCACTCCCTCTTTCGAGAGAGGTCCTTTCAGACTACAACAAGCTTGTCTGGAAAGTATTCAAACTTTACATGAGATAGAGGCTTAGTCAACACATTTGCTACTTGTTCCTCTGTAGGAACATGCTTGAGCTTTACAACTCCCTTCTACAACTTGTTCTTTAACATTCTCTTCTTGTACATTCGCAACTGCATCGTACATTTACAACTTGCATCATTCTTCTTTTGTGCATCTGTAACTGCATCATTCTTCTCTTGTACATCCGCAACTGTATCGTACATCCTCAACTTCAGCATTTCTTCTGTTGTAGGTCATTGCATACAATCCTTCCTACAAGTAAAATACAGTTGTATGATTAGAAACATTTCGTAACATATTCATAATGACAAATTCTTATGCATAAAGAAATATGTCATATAATCATGCAACTATTTCCGCTAATGCAACAATCATCTATATTCCGTATATATACACTAACTTTCTAGATGCCTTCCATCTTGCCAAGACATTATGTCAGCAAGGAGGTTTCATTCTAGATAAGTAGCAATGGAATGTTGTACAACAACATAAGCCACTTACCCATCACCTGCATATTAGTAGTAAACTAAACATATTCTAATATGCATAATACATTTCCTAAATCTAGAAACATATCTATGTACACATCTTGAACAACTAGATATATAGGAAATGACAATTCAAATACTTATCTTTTGTTTGTTTGTTAGACTCCATCTTGATCTTTGTCTTCTTGAATTACGAGAGTCTCTGCCAATGTGTTTAACTTCATTGTCTGATTCTGAGGACCTGTTCCTATCTTGCTCATGATCGGAAATACTGAGCAAGTATTCTTACACCACATATCACATGTGTCTGTGTGTCCTAACAGTGCATCCCTTCTTATCCAATGATGAAATGGATAAGAGTATAATCTTCATCTTCATTGGTATAATTGTTTTGGATCATATTCCTCATTACTTGAGGAATCTTTACTTGCTTTCTTCTCAGCTGCAATATATTCATCCTTGGTTGCATTGAGAGAAACACTCCGCTTTTTGCAATATATTGGAGTTATCTTTTTGTTCGTAGCACTACCAACTCAATCATATCTCTGCAGTACCACACTATTTCCTCTGCATATTTTACTTGGATGAGGAAAATGTCCTCTGGGTTTCATCATACTTCTAATCACTAGAATCATGCCAAGATTCTCAAACTTCGAGATCTACCATAGTCACTCTGTCTGAGGTGGAGCACCATTCTGCATCTGCATTAGGACATTGGAGTGACAGATAGCCTCCCCTGTTACTATTCTTCTTTGTATCTGTAATGTCCCGGTTTTGACCCCGTTACATTAGATGTATATGATGTATAAATTGTAAATGATCAGGGTGTGGAGCTAAAGGCCAAGGCCCCACCATTGATCGGTTATGCTATGTTTTGGGATTTAAATTTGTCACCGATTGTATATCGGGGCATGCGGCATATATTATGATGGTCATCATGTAAATATGCATCTATAATTAATTAAATGAACCCGACCAGCTATGATCGCGGCAACTAAATCGAAAGAGGCATGATTTTCATAAGGATAAGGGTGGGGAAATTTGTCAACCTTGGCCAATGAGGGAAAATACCCATGTGTTCTCTTCCTTTTGTCTCACCCAACTACTGCAATTAATAATTTCTGCTGGTAGCTGAGGGAAGTTATGGCAGTTAATTGTTTTGGAAGTGGGGTGGCAGGACTGTCAGTCCATGCCTCCACGCACACTCCACCCATAGTTGACTTCTGAATGGAAAGGAAAAACGCATTCTTCACCCACGCAGATTTTTCTTCCTCTCTCCACGAGTTGCTGAACACCCACGCACTGAAATTTCGCGTCCTTCCTGTTGTTTGTTCATCCACGGGCAAAAACGGAGTTGTTTTTCCTCACGCAGGACCTCCATTGTCTGTTCCTTTCCTCACTGGGTCGGATTGCTTCCTCACGCACAGGAATTTTCCTGGTTTCTAGCCGATACAGCGAGCTGAGAGCTGTGCGTTTTCACCCACGATTTTCCTGAAAAGAGCCATTCACGTCCTCAGCTGTATGTTCTCCTTACAGACCGGTATGGTTGTGTAATTTCCGTCCTTTTAATGCTGAGATTGGAACTGTTGTTCTTCCCCCATGTTTACTGTTTAGTTGGGACTGTGTAATTCGATTATTGGGAGTCGTTTTGGCCACGAGAGGGCCAAGAACGACTCAGAAAATCGTTTTCCCTGTTAAGCTGTGACATCTGATTTAATTGCCTGAGTGCAATGGTTGGTCTTCGGACTGTGGGAGGGGCAGGGATGTTGGCTTAGATTTGCTTGATAAACCTGGTGGTTGGAAACCACACAGACAGAGCTAGGGGGCTGGCCTTCTTCTCCATCACCCCTGAATAGCACTGGAAGGGAATGCAGGGCCTGAGGGACTGTGTAGCAGAGAAGGGACTGATTCCTTGTGTTGGGTGTGTTTGGGTGTCTTAGAGGTCAGGCTAGTTTTGGTGTAGGTGTTCTTGGCTCTGTAATGAGCTCACCAGCTTAGCAATTTGCCTTCTCTAGCTCCTTAATGGCCTGATAAACCCAACTGTGTTGGCTTGGCTGTGTTATTGTATATCCCTGGCTATGTGTAAGCCTGCTAGTTCCCTTATTCCTTGGAGAATCATGCCCAGCTCGGGGGTGGCAGCGCTGCTGAGAGATTAAGGAGCACGCTGGCCTATGGTTGGGTGGAACGTTGTAGCGGGTTGCGGCTCGAGTTCATCATAAGATAAGTGATTTTCTCCATTTTACTTCTGCAATCTATATTTACTGTTAATGAAAATGAAATGAACATGTTGAAAGAATGCTTGTTTGAATGCATGATGTTTCTGCTGTGTCTGATCGATAATTGCATCCGCGCATGATAAATTCTCATATGTGCATATTTAAGTTCAATGCACATGTTTAAGCATTCTGTTCAGTAAATTTTATGCCTGTACATGTTTATGGGGCTCTTAGCCCAGGTATTGAAGCTTGGAGTCGCGTCCTCTTTGCCGGTCGGAGGCATGGGGACGTGACAGTATCCATCTATATCACTTGTCGAGGTCACTAGAAATCAATATCCTCCATCTCAAACTTTGTTGTAAGTTTTCTCTTGGGCCCATCTATGAGCTTCTCGTCCTTTATAGGATTCTATCTTCAACTTTGTAGGAAAGGTTGGGATCTCCATCACTCTAGTTGATCCTCAAGGTCTTCATGTAACTGTATGTGCTATTCCATGGGTGCTTACTGAGCTTGTACAAATCCTTCTGTGCATAGGTGGTTCTCTGTAGAGAGTCTCAAACCATATGGGTTGCTCGTTCTATTCTTCTACTTTGATTACACCAACTGTCTAGTGTAATATCCTCCACTGAAGAGGTGTGTCTAGCCCCTATGGCAGTGTCTTGCCATAATCAACTCTCTCTTTTTGATAGAATCCACGAACCTCGCTTTGTATCTTTTGATACTTCGATTTGCTGTATACTTATCTTGTAGATCTACTTGGAAGACTTTACAAAACTTCCCTTCATGTCTTGAACTCATATTCAAACATCATTCTGTATGATCGACTGGTACTTCTAGATCATATCATCCTTCCATTCTTCCCCCTTGGGACATTCTTTCGCAAAGTGTCGTTTCTCACAACTGAACTATTGAGTTGTGAGATGTCCTTCTATTCTTTGTGGGAATGTTATTTGTTCTTTCTCTGCTTGGCATGGTTTGTTAGGATTCGTCCATCTCTTCTTCTTTTGCCATCAATCAATCTTCTTCTTACGTGCATTCTTCCATAGGTAATCTTCCTTATAGAACAACTCCCTTGACTGAACTTGGAATACCATTCAACAACTTCTAATTGCTCCTTGAGCTGAGATCTCCTTGTGAACTAACATTGAATGTTTTCTAACATTGCACCTTCACATCCTTGAATTGAGTTCTCAAGGTCATCTTCTTACAACCTGTCTCATTGCATCGAACATATCCTTGGGAGTCTTCAAGGATGATACATGTGAGATCCAATGGAGACGACAATACTCATCTTTGTTTTGACTAGGTCCTTTTGCTTTTCTTCGACTTCATCTCCGTCTGGATCTGCAGCTTCTTCTTTGACATAGTTCTCCATGTCATGCTTCTTCAAGTATGAGAAGCACTCTATAATTCCATGTTTAGAAGTTCTCGACTCTTTCAAGCTTGAGGACAAGCTTGGTACTGTTTGTCATCATGAGAACCTCAAATGGAAATATAGAGGATACCAGTGAGATTGCTTCAACTTGATGCTTGCTTGAAAGCTCTTCTGGAAGACTGCTTCTAGTGGACCTAGGGTTTGATAGAGAAACCCTGTTTTTTAAACTTGGGTATCTTTAAGATCTGATTGGATAGAAAGATGTGCCTCCTCAAGGCAAGCTAAGCAACATACTTATTTTCCCAAAACTATGGACAAAACTGCAAAATATCTAATGCCCTAGTTTTCCCCAGCAGTTGTGTTAGGTCAAAAATTGAAAGTCCACAAAATGAGAAACTTCTTATATAGAAAGATGCGCCCTCCTTCAACTGATTGGTGGAGGGAAATGCTCGGAACTAGACGCCCTAGTTTTTACCCGGTTTCTTCTGCAAAATCGACTAATCTTGGTTTTGCTATAGCTCCAAAATTTTGGCTCCTCAACGTCTGAAACTTCGTCTCGAGGTATCCTGGTCTGTCTTCTTTCCAATCCCATAGGTTAGAGTAGAACTGGATTCACCAGGTGGGACTGATGCGAAGTTTCCCAAGGTGACTTTTTTTCAGGACTGTCCAGCATAGCGAACTTGTACGGACTGCCACATGTCACTGTTTCAACTTCGGGGTCTGAAACTTTTACCACAGAAACTACAGTCTGTGCCCTATCTGAAACATCTTGCGAAATGTCATTTGGACCTTCGTAGCCCGAGATATAGCGATTCTCCCTAGGTCACTTGTTTAAGGGTGAATTCTGGGAGAGCCTAGAACCTTGAGTTGGAGGAATCATATCTCCTATATTATAGCGAATTTGAGGCTGAAACTTTTACACAGGGTACAACAAGATTTTATCTTCGACCTGTTAAAGTTTCAGCTCCTGAGCCTTCTCCAATATCGAGTTATAGCGAAAGTCCCAACATGACTAGTTTTTGTCTTCTAGGGTTTTCAAGCATGAAACCCTAATCTTCAGTAGCTGTAGTTGTAGCAGTGTTTCGGCTGCACAAAGGCTTCTTTCAGGGTGGCTTTGATACCATGTTAGATTTTTAATGGTTATACAAGATCTAAAAACATTTAGCATCATAACATCATAAGCATACACAAAGGATCACTGAAAGAAAGACAAGTACAACAACACAAGATAACGCAAAGATTTTCCTCAGGGAAACCACAAGGGAGAAAACCCCGCAAAAATTCCTCAGTATAGAATTCAACCAAGTATAGCGTAAAACCCTAGCAACAAGAACAGTTGCTCCTCTTCCACAACAGAGTCTTTCTTTCTCTCTCTCTAGCGCAATACTTGAGTGTAAGGTGTGTGAGAATGAGAGAGGCGCGCCACCTATTTATATTGATTAGGCGAGTGCCTCAAATAAGTAACTAGGTTGGCCAGGTTCCCTAATTAGGGCCAACCTACCATGGGAGATTCAAAATACATTTTATATATTACTTTTGTGGGTACTATTGCCCCGACTTACAATGGAGGGTTTACCTCATGACTTTTACATGGCCAATTACATCAAGGACATCTCCGAATGGAGGAATAACATCTCCGAAGGAGAATATAACAAAACTAGAATAGAATATCTTCTGAAGTTACAATACTTTAACACCACATTTCGAGGACTAAACCACAAAAAAGACTCAAAACAATTATAAAATGGTACAATTGGCTTCTTCCAAGTGAAGTGATGAGCCGGGGGAGGACATCATGTCCCAACTAACCCCAACAATGTAGAAGATCCCTCAACTTCCTCTCCTTTGGCAAGGTAAAGCTCTCTAGATGAGGATGACATCACAGTGATGTGAGCACATATGTACCAAGAGGAGGGGTCATACAATGGAAAAGAAGGTCCAAGTGGGCATAAAGGAGGTGTGCTAAACTGGGTATGACAACCCTCACACATGATAACAAGAAACTTGGTATGTCATCAAACCTAACATGCTAATCTCAAACGACCATTTGCTAAAAATAGTAGTATCGCAGAATTGCGTGCATGTTACATGCAAAGTATTAGTAAACTTTGATTGCTCCTCTAATCCATGAATGTATCATGAACCACCTCTGAACCTCATACTGCAAAACTGGAAATGGACTGAGTTTGAACTGATATTTGACATGAATGATCGAGATTTTTTATACAAAAAATCCAATGAAGGATTGCCCCCAATGAACTAGCCCAATGAACAAATCTGGATATCAGCACGAGAATTGGATGGTTGCAATTATGGGTGCTAAAATAGTGATACTTGCAGAAGGCCTTATCCAGCAATAAATCATAACCTGATCTCTTTCATCCTTTCTTCAGCCTTCAGTAGCAAGGGAGATTGTGCATGGATTCCAGGTTAATAGAGATTTTTGGCCGCCATTGCCATGAGAGCTTTTTTTTTTTGTATTCTCCCATCTCTTCTATGTTTCTCTTGAACCTATTTTGTTCTCTTTTCACTCTACCCCTTTCTTTTTTTTCCGCCTAGTATTTGATTGGGAGGTTGATAGGAAAACCCCATACTGTATAAGTTTGTCTTATGTTGGTATATTCTATCTAGTTCCATTGACTAGTTTGGTCATTTGTGGACACTGCTATTAATTTAATTAAGTTATTTAAGTTACGCACACATGCATGTATTCTATTTAATATTTTTCATTGTTATTTGTATAAACTCTTATTTGAGGGTAAATTCAATATTCAAAAATGGAAAATCAGTCTATATTTGATATTGAAGTTTAATTGATAGCTGACATGAACATTTTTTTTGGCAATGGGTGTTACTATTAGTGATGGATGAAAACGAGGTTTAGTATATTCATGTTTTGAATTGTAGCTGTGTTCCAAATATAGAATTCTAGTCAGACTGCTGCTTTTGCTGTATGATGTCATTTTGTATCCTGCTGACCATGTTAACACTTTTTGTATGTTGTTCCATGACCTTATGTCTATTTATTCACACTGTATTTTTTTTGGAATAGAGAGCACTAGAATTCTATTCTTTTTATGACATAAGGTTATTTTTTATTTTTCTTAATTGAATGGGATGCCCTGGAAGCCTTTTAACAAATTGTTAGTCATTATGAATGACAAATTATAGAAGCTGACATTGGACGGAAATATATGGTATACAATCGCTGGGGCAGAGTTGGTGTTAAGGGTCAAGATAAGATATTTGGTCCTTATGTGTCATGTGAGGAAGCGATTTCAGAATTTGAGTCAAAGTTCTTTGACAAAACCAAGAACCAATGGTGCAATCGACACAATTTCATTCCTTACCCAAAAAAATATACCTGGTTAGAAATGGATTACGAAGAAGATAATTCAAGTAAACAAGAACAAGTATGTGACTTGACCTACATTATTCATGCTTTGACTAGTTTTCTATTGCATTCTTGCAATCTCTTTATTTCTTCATTTTCATAGAGGATGTGATGTGTTAAAACTTAATTTTCAAGTTGGAAGAGTTTGGTTGATTAATCACAATCCTTTTAACAGAATAAAAAGAAGGAAATTGATTCCATTGTTAAGCATCAACCTCGGCAATGCATGCTGGACAACCGCCTAGCGCAATTTATCTCTCTCATATGCAATGTGAGCATGATGAAACAACAAATGATGGAGATTGGTAACCTCTATTTCTTTTGTGCCTTTTGTTATTCTTGTTTTTTTGTGAACGGAACTCATACTTTATTGATAAAGAATAGAATGTAATAAAAAAAGTTACGTGTTGTTGGATGGTATCATATCTACTTGTAGGATGAGCAGAACTGGTATTTTATTTGTGCAATAATAGTGGGGTGATGGATAGAATAAATGACAGGCGGTATCTCGTTTGTTCACTCCGATTATTGAGATTGATAATTCATTTGATTAAGAATGTTTAACCACCAAAATTTCTGCTTGTTCAGGCTATAATGCTGAAAAGCTACCTCTTGGTAAGTTGAGCAAGGCAACTATCTTAAAGGTAATCTCTTTCACTTTTTCTGGTCTGGTGAACCTTGTATTTAACATGTAGTAGGAAGGTTTTGTGAGATAAGCATTAACAAAGACTTGTAGATTAAATATAGAAACAAACTCTTCTTTTACCTCAGTGTTATTCATGATTGTCATTTACTACTCTTAATGCTAGGATGTACTACTAGCGATAGTAGGGTTTAGAGCCGTAGACTTGATGTGTATTTTGTGAGATACGTTTGGTCTTCTGGATTTTATGAGATGTAGATGTCATTGTAATTTCAATAAATCTTTGTTGATGTTTTCGCTTTATTGCATGTATCATTTTCTTCAATAAAATTTCGTATATAATTCATGTAGATAAGAAGAACTACGTGAAAGGAACATCAATACAAATGCTTAAGAAAAACATACATAAGCATGTTTTCCATTGCTGTATGTATGTGGTAGTTCTTACATGCTTAGGTTCCTATAATATCTGAGTAGGAGAAATTTTGGTTTATTGATGTATTTATCTATTTAATTGTCATTTGTATTAAGTACTATAATACTATTGTATTTATGTTATATATGTACTTTACGCTATAAAATATACCTTAGTCATAAATAAAAAGTATGTTATGAGAAAGGACTCAGGAGTTAAGGAGATTGAGATGGAGTGTAACACCCTGGTTTTGACCCTGTTTGCATTAAAAATGTATATGATTTATATATTGTAATTAATCATGGTGTGGAGCTAAAGTCAAAAGCCCCACCATCGATTTAACGTTTTATGTTCCCGCGATTAAAAATCGTTGCCGATGGTATTTTGTGCTATTTGACAACATTATAATTTTGGCATCATGTAAATATGCATTTTAATTAAAATGACCACTACCAACTATGTCTATGCAACATTAAAAAAGATGGGGGCATGATTTTCCTAAGGATAAGGAGGGGGATATATTTAACCTTTGGGGCCAATGGGGAAAAGCCAAATGTCAAAGAGAGAACCCATGAAACAGTCAACTACCTTTCTTGTCTCATTCACCCAATCATTTAATTCTGTCAGAAACTGGTTGAAGTAGTTATTGCATGGGGATGGGAGGAGTATGGGCAGGAAATTTGAATTTGGGGAAAATCAATTTTGACTTTTGGGTCAAGTAAACACCCAAAATGCATGCCCATTTGGCCATACATCCACGTTCTTCATTTTTACCTCCCGGAGGGAAGCTTAGGAGTTGTTTTACCTCCACGATTTTGCTGGCTATGTGTACTTCCTTCACGATTTGGGCTCCTGGGCGTTTTTATCATTATCATTCACCCATGTTGGGGCTCCCTCAAGCGGCTGGGAATTTGCGAAGTGTGAAATCCACGATTTCGGATTTGCTGTGCATTTCTTCCTCACGTGGGCAGTTGTTCTTCTTTTTTCTGGAGGTTGAGAATTTCGTTTTTGTAATGTTTTTGTGGTTGGGTTTCTTCCCCAACGATATCTGTTGCATTTCCCCATTGTTTTCCAAGCTAAAAATCGTTTTTGTGTTTCCCAGTGATTTAGAGGAGAGACCACATCCTCTTGGGAGTTGTTGTTGATTTCGTTTTTGGCGACGTTAGGGCCAAAACGTCCATGGGATTTGATTTGCTGTTAATGGGTTGTTCTTACTCTCCTTGGCAATTAATTTTGTGGCTGAACTGTTTTCTTCAACCAAGAAATGGTTTATATTGCTGTGTATGCAATTGGTCTTTGGACTGTGTAGGAGTGGAAAGGAGTCTGCTTGACAAACCTAGTGTTTTGTAGGAGCCTCATAGACAGAGCTAGAGGGCTGGCTCTCTTCTCTAAACCCCTTGAATAGTACTGGAAGGGAAGTCATATCCTGAGGGACTGTACAGTAGAGAAGGGAATGATTGCTTGTGTTGGGTGTGTGTGTGGATGTCTTAGGAGTCAAGCTAGTTTTGGTGTAGGCATCCTTAGCTCTTCAGTGAGCCCACTAGCTTAGCAGACAGTGCTTCCATCTCTTGATAACTTGATAAACCCAACTTGTTGGCTTGGTTATGTGTTGTTGTGTACTCTTGGTCTGATAAACCCAACTGTGTTGGCTTGACTGAGTTTTGACATATCTTTGGCTATGTGTTGGCCTGCTTAGTTTCTTTATACCTTGTGGGAATCATGCCCAGCTCGGGGGTGGCAGTGTTGCCGAGAGATTAAGGAGCACACTGGCTTATGGTTGGGTGGAATGTTGTAGCGACATAGCTGGTTGCGGGGTGTTCTTCTTCATAAGATAAGTATTCTTGTGTTTAAATCCATGTAATTACATTTGATAATGAATTACAATGAATATACCGAATGCTTGAATGTATGGTTTTGCTTCTGCTGTATGGTAATAATGTATGCATGTTTTAGTTCAAAGCATTTCAATTTTTATTATTATGTTCATGGGGCTAGTAGCCTGGGTAGATAGCAGCATTGGTAGCGTCCTCTTCGCTGGTTGGAGGGTCGGGGACGTTACATGGAGGAGCACTTTATTTTCTGCTACCTCATCTACTATGGTTTCAAGAGACGATATTATTGCTTATTAAAAGGATCGGGGAACTCCCTCTCCACTTTCTTCTGGTAGTTGGACTAATGTGCCTCGCTCTTTGCATGAGAGGTGCTCAATTTCAAATCTTGGTCCTTAGGTACCCCAACTAGACAAGAGACTCTTTGGAGGATAACTACGTACTTCTCAGTTTCCTTGTCAAATTAGATTCACATGTGGCAGAGAGAGGACCCTGATACTTTAGATTCCAGAGCAGTGACACCTTGCATCTCATCTTGCTCCCTCCCCCGTCCCCCACCTCCCTCGGAAGGTCGGTGTCTCTCCTTGAGACCTGTTTGGAGTTGCTGGTCCAGGTTGTAGGTGGTTTTCCAACCATACAATAGGTATACTGGATCCAAGCTTTCACACATCATGTTAGAAGGAAATATGAAATTCAATGGGAAATTTTTTGGCACTTCAAAACAAACAATGCTTGTTATTTTTGAGTACGAGTGTTAGGAGAAAATAGTGATAGGAAAGGGGTTCCAAAGTGAAACAAAGGCAGAGGCTCAAGCCAAATTTAATGTAAATAATTGTGAAGTTGTGATACTATTAAGCTATCAATGACTAATGAGATGCTACCTGGAGCCTGAGATGGAGATGATGCATTCAGAATTTGGAGGGGCTTGAAGAGTATGTAGAAAACATCAGGCAAAGGTAGCGCATTTTGTTGAAAAATAAAGAGTTAAGAGACCAATTGATAGTGACAGATAAAATGGTGAAAGAAGTAGTGCATTTTAAAAAAATTAAAGAGTTAAGAGACCAATTGATAGTGACGGATAAAAAGGTGAAAGAAGAAGAGTCGCTGATAATTACTTTGAAAAGCCTCCCTCAGGTTCTTCTTCTCTTCATTGTCTCCAAGGGTCTTCTTCTCTTCTCCTTTGACCACAGTAGATAAAGCATAATGAATCTACTTCTTACTGTCTCTTTGTTGCTAGCCACTTGGCCATTCTTCTACCAATCAAACATCCTCTAGGGTCATGTGGGACAAATTGGGCCTTTGTTCTCTACTTTGACTCTTAAACCAATGCTTTTTTCTTGTTGATTTGAGTCATGTTCAGCAACCTCAGTGCTTCATTCGTGGTGTATACCTACACCTAAGGATTTTCCTTCCTCTTCCACAACTTTTCCATTCATCTTGGCTGATCTGTCAATAATTTCACAACCTTCTTTACTTATTTGGGGATTTGTTTTATGATCTGAATTTTGCGAAAACAGGTCTGAACTCTCATCAACTACTACATCACATAGAAACATTTCTTTGGTTGTTTCCAAATCAATTGCCTCATAAGAATTTTGCTTGTCACTATATTTTCTAAGATCAACTTCATGTTTCTCTTCTCTTTTGGAAACATATCAAATGCAACTATTTAAAATGACTCACTTGAAGCTTCTCTCTAGGCTGAGCTCCTTTATGAGTCATGTTCTTGATTTCTTTCATGGAAGATCGATTGAGTAGGTACACAATGGTGTTTATTGCCTCTACCCAGTAGTTGTTAGGAATTGACTTGTTCTATTGCAATCCATTCTACTGTGGAGTGGAGGGTGTAGTGTATTGCTTTTGAATTCCTTTTTTCACAAAAATATTGAATTCTTCTGACCAAAAATCTCCTCCATTATTGCAATGGAGGATTCTAATGCTTATACTAGAGTGTGTTTTCACCTTGGCCTGTAGATTCTTAAGCTCATTAAACACATCAAATTTCCTCTTAAAATACACCTACGTTTTCGTTGAGAAATTGTCAACAAATAGTAGGAAATACTTGGCAGTAGAGGTGGTAATGCTTGGCATAAGACCAAAATTGTTTGCATGAACCAACTCTAGGACTCCTTTGCTCTCCAAGTTCGTTCTTCATCAAATGACATTCAACGCTGCTTTATTGTGAGGCATGCTTCACACGTCCTCTATTTGCCTCTGAATACAGGGTAGACCATCCACCTTGTTCTCTTTTATCAATGATGTAAGATAATGAAAGTTTAGGTGCCCATACCTTTGGTGCCAAAGGGAATTATGATCTTGTCAACTCTTGCCCATCCTCTTAAAATGGGATCAAATAGGCTTATAATTATGCAGAAAAAAAGATTAGGAATGAAGGGGCTTGAAGCTGGTGCTTTTGAATGGCTTCACTCCTCAGAATTGCACCACCAGTTCTGCTTACTTGGCGAGAAAAATCAGAAATCAGCGAGCTAACAAGCTTAAAATACAGTGGATTAGTCAAATAAAACATAAAAAAATGAAGCTTACTTAGTACTTGAAAGAAAGATTTGAAAGCTTGTAATTACAAGTACTAAAACGGAGCCTAGATCTACGCTTTGAGATAAGAGTTTAAATGCTCTTTTAGATCTAGTTAAAGCATGTAAAACAAGAGAGTTGTATGATCAAACTTTTATTCAAATCTAACTTGCTAAACATGAAATAAAAGTAATTGAGATAATATTTTAATTTGAGAGATTGAAGAAGAGAAACAAGCCCCGGCTTGAACTTTTTGAAGACTAAGAGGTGCCTGTGGGAAATTAAAGCATTAGATCCACATAAAAGTTCTGAAGGTAGAATAGGATGCAACCGATCTCAACTTCCTCCTTCAGAGTAGTAACCTGCACAACTACACAGCCTTGCACAAACGAGATCAAATATAGTATGTTCTACAAAATGAGATTAAGAGAGCATAAAATATAACCGACTATAGTATGCTATTTCTAGATCTCTAAAAGTAAACACATAAACAAGTACATTTTAAGCGCAAATACTTGCTCTATGGGCTGGTAGCAGCCTTCTAAGCTAGATAGATCTACAAGCTTATGACAAAGAAGAAGCAACTAGCGCTTATGACAAAGAAGAAGCAACTAGCATGATATTACTTTGGTTTAGATCAAAGCATTCACAACAGAAAATAGTTGCACCACATGGACCTCCAAAGTCTTCTTTCTTATTCAAAATATAACAACAATACACATTACAAGAGCAGAGATTCCACACTTCCATCCAAAACAAAGAGAAGGGGCCTTTCTTAAATAGCAAAACTGAGCCCACAGGGGCGCATTCAAAAGGAGTTAACATGAGAAGAGAGGTGCATGGAGGAGAGAAAGAAGGGATTGGATTTAAGTTGGAATGAAAGGATGGGTGCCATCTCTCATAAGGTAGGCACCATCCCTCATTGGGCCTCTCATATGGTAGGTGCCATCCCGCATTGGGATCTCCACCTCAATCTTGGGATTATTACCAATCCATCAGAAGATGCCACATGAACTAATGTGCCCTCCTTGAATAGATATGCACCCCCTCCTCTTGAGATAAACTCGACTTGCCTTGGATTTGATGCTAATCAAGGATTTGGAGCTTGAGTTATCTTAGGAATGATTGCCAGTTAACTTGCCACCACTCTGGACATGTCCCAGACATGTTCCCTTTTATTTAGGAATGCTGTTTTTTTGTCCTTTTGGCCATTTTCGAGAGAATTTTGATTTAAGTGCTGAATAACCACTCAAATTATTATTAAAGTGGGTTTAGGGGTACAGTGGGTGTTCAAAGTTAGAAAATGAGCACCCCTATGGCAAATTCCACCTCCTAACCATTTTTTTATGACTTTTTTATTTTTTACAATTAAAACATTAAAAAAATTCACCTGTTTTACGAGAATTTTATTATATGGAGAAAATAAAATAAACCTAGGGGGGATTTAGTATATGTTCATATGACTCAAAATTGTTTACTAGCATGGTAATATACATAGACACTTAAGAATTTAATAACCTCCTAAGGCCTAACCACCAAAACAATTACTCTAGCTTTGGAGGTTTGAGTGAAAACTCGAAAATTATAAATTGCTGAAAAACAACATATAATTACCAAGGAAATAACACTTTAGAGTAACGTATTGATGACTAATTCTAAGTTGGCCAAGCTTGTTACAAAAGGTCATCGTGCTACATCAACTTATTACAATTACCCGTGGGGTATGGACATCCAAAAAATTGAAAAAGGGCCAAAAGTGGCTTGCTGGACTTTTGAACACTGATGATGAACAAGTGACTTGTTCAAATCTTTGGCGGTTTACTGGAAATTCAACTACGTGCAACTTAGTGGATAACACCTTGGATGTACTATCTTAGTCCCCTTGACCTACTTTTGTGGTTTTTTGTTGGACATTAATAGAATTTTCTTATCTATCTTATTAGCATGTTTTCTTTTAAATTGATCTTTGGAAGGCCATTGGTTGTGTTTTTCATTTTGCAACTACTTTCTACAAATTTGCTATTATGGCTTATCTTACCACAATAAAAGCATCTGATGACATTTGATAAGTGAAATCTCATCCACGAAATTATATTTTTTCTTTATTCTATCCCTAGTTAACGAAATGAGAAATGCCAATATGGTAAGTTGAGTTATCTTGTACATCATAGAGATAGATATTTCCTTGTCTTCCAAAGATAACAAACTCATTTAAAGCATTATGTACTTACGTTAATTACAAAAGCCATTGGAATGTCTTCATTCGTTAAATAGGGGTGATTATCTATGGAGTTATGTCTTCTCCTTTTGTGATTCATAGTCTCTAAAATAGTAAAATCATATGAGTCAATATGCTAGAAAAGAACTTCTACATCTCATGTGTTAGGGGAGTGCAGGATTGTAGCATGATAAATGATTGTGCGTGATTGCTTTGTAATGGTGAGGGACCTATTATAGGGTGTGATTTTGGTGATCTTTTGTAGTAATTTGTTGTGGTATGCTTTTTTTGGACTCTAGAAACCATTTAGAGCATTAATGTTTATGTCGCCATTGTCTAATGGAATGGGGGTAGGAGTCTAGAGCCACCTCCCAAATTGTTAAAGCATTGTCACCCTGAAGCGTATTTCACAAAGATGAAGCCTAGTTTTCTAATATGAAAAAGATGCCATTACTTGTTTTTTATCACCTAATAATTTGTTTTTTTTTCTGCTCATGATCCCTGTATGTTAATACTTTCATATATAAATTTTAATCTATCTTTTGCTTTCCACAACTCTAATTTGAATTGTACACTTTGCTACAGGGATATGAAGTATTAAAAAGGATTAGCATTGCAATTGAACAACGAAATAAAGACAGAGTACTTGATCAACTAAGCAGGTATTGGTTATCTCTTAATAGTTAAACATGCAGGTAGTGAGCATATATCATGTTTCGAGTAAATATTTGTTGTCTATGATTTGTAGTTGTTAGCTTAAATTCTGTATTTAAAGGAATTTCCATTCATATCTTTTTGAATGCACTGAAATATGGACAACTTTGTCTTGTTCTACAAATTGTGAGAGTGGAAAGAGGTTGAAAGTAAAGGATTCTTTACCGTATGGAAATTATATGAATTTCAAATTAGGATTTGATATGTGTCTCTGAAAGGAACATTTTTTCTCGAGTTACCCTTTCCTTGTGCCTCTTTTTTGCAATTCCTTTATTTCTCTGGTTTTTTATCATTAGCCTTTTTTTTCCATGGTTAGTTTGCTTTAGATTTGTCTTTGATAATCTGGGACGTAGGGAACCTGGCTTTTTTGCAAGGGGGTATTGCTCATATATATAACATTTATAATTTAGCTGCATCAACGTTAGATTATTCTGACGCTTTTGCTTTAGATTTAGGCATTGATACATGGTAATAGTATTGAGACCTGTTATCCACTAATTCTGCACTTAGTGGATTTCCAGTGAGCCACCAGTTATTGAACATGATGCATGTTCATTTCTAGAGTTCAGAAGTTCGTTTGTTCCAGAGTTAGCTCGTTTTGGCTAGCCTTTTTTGTTTTTTTGTCGAAATGACCATACCCCATGGGGTTTGTAATAAAGTGTAATACTAGGGGGGTCTTGAGTGGCTCGGTTTCCTTAGACTTAACAATCAAATAAGGTATTCCAAGGAGTTTTTTTCCTTGTCGATTATTTCTTTGCCTTTAGCCGAATAATAATTGATGGGTTTTTTCTCTTGCTACCTCCAAAGCTGGAATACCCGAATTTGGCGGAGTTGGAATGCCTGAATTTGGCTGTTAGGCCTTGGGGGGTTATTAGAGTCCAACATTAAAATATGAACCTACTAGACACGATTGGTATGTTTTGTGGTCTTTTCCTAGGTCTCGGGATGTGTTAAAACCATAGTTTTAAAAATCGGGCTAACCGGTTTCGGAACCGGCCGGTTCACCGGTTTGGTACCAAACCGGTAGGTAAACTGGATCAGTGACCGGTTAGTTACCGAACCGGTCGGTCGGTAACCAAACCGGTTCGGTTCGGTAACTAACCGGTCTGACCGGCCGATTTCGAACTTGACCGGGCTGGTTGGCAATTTAGTGTTTTTTTTTGGATAATAAATAGTAACCTTTTGTCCCTTTGTCAATTTACTGGTTTTAACTTTTTTAATAGTAAAATTGCTTTGTGCTTGATGACTGTCCAATGGCCTCTACTGCAGGAAACTTTGATACTCTTCAACCAAAGCGCTCTCAACATTATTGTTCCCTTAAGGAAATCTATATATGCATTGACAACGTTGGCTTCTGTCTTCTATGCTGCCACAAAACTCACCAATTCATCTAACCATTGACTGCTGAAAACCAGCTCGTTTATGACTTTACTTGCCAAACAATGGTCTTTGGGGAAACATAGAAATGACCTTGCATGCATTCTCAAGATAAGAGACCTATATCAGGCTTCAGCTTAAACAATGAAGAATATTAGCCAACTATCAAACCTTTGTCAAAGGAGTACTTGCATGCATGGTGATTTAGGCTGAAGGAAGGAGATTGAATGAACTTGGGATGGGTCACCTCTTACAAAAATATAATTGTGAGACACCTCATGGGCACGTGCCATCTAATAAGGAATTTAGGTCTAAAGGTAGCAAGGATGTGATGAACATTGAATATAACTTGGGATATATATAATGATGAATATAAGTAAATCATACCCCCTATAGGATATAACTATGTATGACATGGGTATCTAATAAAACACTTTATCCCCCTTTTTAATATCTCAAAATCAAGGTAATTGAAAAGTACCAAATCACTCCTTTATTCTAAGTATTAAAAAAGACATAATATTAAAAATGTTATAAAGGGACAAAAGGTCACAATAAATATTTGATGTATTTTTTAGCAAACCGATTCATTAAATTCAAATCGGCCGATTTATGACCGATTCATTACCGATTCCGATTCCGATTCCGAGTTGACCCTCGACCAATTTCGAGTTCGATTCCGATTTTTAAAACTATGGTTAAAACACTATCCAAATTTTTTTTAGCGGACGTTCTCGGATTTTTTATTTTTTATTTTTGACTATTGAAAAATGATTAAATTTTTCAATTAATTGAACCATTTTTGCTATGGTTTAATCGAAAATTTTCAAATTGTAATAATTAAGTGGTCTCGGGGTGGATTTTGGCAAATAAAGACTTGTGTTCTAAGCCAAAACACTCATTTAACCCTTAGACCCACTTATCCTAAGTTTTTGATGATTATTTTGCACTTAATTGAATATTTCCTCAAAATCAATAAATGAGGAATATTTAATCAAAATAATCATAAAAATATTAAATGGAGATAAATAAAAAACTCTCCAAAATAAACCAAATTGAATAAAGTAAAGGGCTAAATGACATGGCAAGGAGTATCAGAGAAGATTCCAATCAAATCCTAATTGATTTGAGTCAGTATCAGAGTGCTACTGTCAATTGCGCCTCCTCTCCTTGCATGGGCGAATTCCTCTTGTTGGCATGTTCTGAGTGGTTGGTTGACAATTCCAAGAAAGAGGTTCCTAGGTGGAGGCCACCTCACCCCCTGCCATAACTCCCAAGCACCAGTTCAACTCTAAATCACTTCGCCGGAGCTCCAGCTCAGTGGTTGCGCCCTCCTTGATCTCTCCTTGATGCATGCGCTAGGGTTTTAAGCCCTATATCTCTTCTTTTTTGTATAAATAGGGGTCTCTGCTTCACCTTTAGGATGGATAATTTTTGCAGAGAATCTCTAGTGAAACTTTGGGTAAATGCTTGTTGTTTCATGCAACCATTGGAATAAAGAAAGGCTTTGGAGGCTGATGTGGTTTGGTATTTGGATGCATGTGCTTGATGGATCAGGTGATATTATTCTAGTTTTTCTCTTGCATTGTCAATTTGGGGTTACTAGTTTATGCTTTAGAAGGCTTTTACAAGCACATGAGAATAGATATTTGTAGTTTCAATTTATTTGTTTATTGATTTACCATTAGAGATCTAAACGAGCATTGTTTTATTCAGTTATATTTCATGCTGCTTTTGATTTCAATTAGTAAACAATACATGATCTAATCCATCTTTGGCAAGTGTATGAGTTTTTGTTTTGCAGGTCATTCCATCCTACCAACTAGAAGGTTCAGCTCAGCTGCATCTCATTTTCTTAGAGTCAAGTGCAATTTCCAGCAATCACCTGCTATGTGAGATCCAAATGTCTTTCAAACATCCAAAGGTTTAATCGGTTCCTCCCTACTTTTATTCATCTTTTGAAGTAAGTCTTTTAAAAAGTCTCATTTTTTGATTAGGCAAGGTTTGGGTTTCAAGCTCCATAATTTTCACCAAACCGTGTGCCTTTGTTGGCTGCCCTTTTTTGTCCAAGTTTGCAGCCTCTTTCTTCCTCTTTTGTCGAAGTTTGCAGCCCTCTTTTGCTTTAGTTTGCAGCCCTTTTTTGCCTTAGTTTGTAGCCCTCTTTTGTCTTAGTTTGCAGCCCTCTTTTGTCCAAGTTTGCAGCCCTCTATCTTGCTTTTTGCGTCCCTCTTTTTTCGCTCTTTTTCTTCCTCTCTCATAGCTTCTTCTTTTATTTGATTTCTTCTTTTTCAATGTAGAAACTTAGTTTCTTTTAGAGTTAGTTTTAGATGTTTATTTAAGTTTATTTTGGACTAACTCTTAATAAGTTAGTGTTCGAAGCTCTTATTTTCAGGAAAGTCAAAAAGCCCAAAGGCTATAAGCGAACAAAAAGAGCAAAAAGACAAAACACTTCCCTCTTCATTCTTTCCCTTTCTCACCTTGTTCTTTCAAGAAGAGGCAAAAAACACCAAAAGCATTGTAAAATAAGTTAATAAAATGCGAGTGGGATAAAGGCTCCCACACCCCACTTCTCCCATTTGGGGAAAGCCTGTATCGTCCCTTGTTTCTTGTCTTTTGATTCATACATGCATAACAAGTGTTTAGAGTAGATTAGTCTTTTGATTGATAAAAACTTTGTTAGTATAGTTTTATTTCAGCTTTTTTGCCTTTATTTTGCTAAAAGAAAAAAGAAAAAATCCAAAGTCTCTTGAATCTCACTGAAAAGTAGATCAAGAGCACTCTCTATCAGAGAGGTTTTACTGTTTGTCTTAGATTCGTTTCTTACTTTTTTTTGTTAATTTGTTAAACTAAGAAGAACACAAAATCTCTTGAATCTCATGGAAAGGTGGATCAAGAGTGCTCTCTGTCGGAGAGTTTATGGTTTAGTTTATTTCTTTACTTTTAACAGCTTTTGTTTTCATAAATCTCTTGAATCTCGCCATAAGGCGGATCAAGAGTGCTCTCTGTCGGAGAGTTGTTACAATGGTTTTTTTTTCATCATTAAAATCATAAGAAACCAATTTACTACGTTGTGTATGCACTATCCGGTTGGGATACCCAGAAGCAGTGTAGACTATTTAAATCCTCACATTCCTAATCCAAAGTCACATTAATAAAATTTACCAACTTCCCCAGGCGCAAATCCAACGGCTAGATTTAAGCCATTGTGGTGTAAAATTACCCAAAGGAAGCAGGAACAACTGGTTAGTGACCTCGAGGTACTGTTAGACTACGCCCTTGGGGTGTAGTGTTGGACACCGCCTCATAGACTCCAGACCAAACTACATATTCCTTGTGGGTAGCCGTATCAGTTAAGGGTTTTGGACATATCTCCCGTACCGAAAGGTATATCTTGGAGATCCCCTTCCCATTTAATAATCAACCTCATCTTTAAAATTTACCAAGAAGCACTTGCAAAACATTCTCAAGCACTCCTTTTGGCATTGGTGCTTTTTGTAATTTTGCTTATTATTTGTCTAAAGCAGTGCTATTTATCTGTTTTTTATATCATAGATGCTTTACTTTTAATTTGCAATTATCAAATGATTGGTTATCTCTAACACTATTTGCAAGCATTTACCGGTTATTTTATTGTAAGTTTCTTTATCAAAAACTCTTAAAAACACCCATCTGCATCACACATCTAAATAAACTTGAAAACTTTTGAGACTTAGAAATTCCATGTAGGGACTACCCCCCTTGGCTTAGTTAAGAGTTTGCCTAAATGGAGGAGTCGGGATCAGGTGACAACACCTAACTCTTTGCTTGCCCTCAAGGCCGCACCTCTCCCCTTTGTCGGGAGACAACTGTTCGAAAGATTTCTTGCTGATGATGTGCACATCGGCGGGCAACAAGACCTTGCAGCATAACATATGATAAGTCCACTTAACATAAAAATATGAAATGACATGAAATGAGCGCTACACCCACTTACATCCCTAGTGATACACTTGACTCACAAGACGACACACTTATCTAAAGGAAATTATGACCACACCATGATACATCCTTATCTATGAAGCAACAAGTAAAGAACATTTGCCACTATAGAGCAACACCATTGACTTTGTTATCGCTCAAACTAGCACCCTTTCGAAAGGTCACAGAGGTTCGTGCTAAGAGTGGCAGCTAATCGGGAGATGCACCCACCGTCACCACAATGCACTTTCCTCTCTCTTTAGGCCTTGCTCCTTTGGCCACAGGAGGCTTCCCAAATGAGTGTAGAAGTAGCCATGTGAAGCACAAAAACGGGAACATCTCTACTTTTAACGATAACCTTCCTATAGATTTATCAACCAGTGCCTTATGTGTTGAATTTTTAGGGTTAGAGGAGTTTTTAACACAAGTAGTAAGCTTTAATGCATGAACATATAAAATCAGATTCAGAATAGTACTGCTCTAATTAAACTTGAATTGTAATAAAACAAACATAATTTTCATCTCTTTCAACCAATGTTATCGGAACTGGACCGGTTTTGAAAAAACCGAGCGGTTGGACTGGTTTACACGAAAGACCGGCTCGAATGGCAAGTCTGAACCGTTTTTCGCCGGTTTTAACCCTGAACCGCCCGGTTTCATGCTGAACCGGTCCACTTGCACCAAACCGACGGTTCCCTACAGAACCAGTCGGTTCCAATGGGAGTGTGCACTGCACTGTGCAGGCAACGGGACGCAAAATCGTGAGTTGTGACTCGTCACTCGGGAGTCTGTGCTGTATAAAAACCCGCCAGTACCAGGCATCGACTTTGGTCTTGCTAAATTATATCATGGTTATATATCAGGGTTATATCACAGTTATATCAGGGTTATAGCAGTGCTAATATATCACGGTTATATCTCACGGTTATATCAGGGTTATCACGGTCATTTACACTTAACATTGATTCTTTGAACATTGATTCGAATTGCCCGTAATTTTATAGTGTATATCACGATTATCTAATATCACCTCGTACTACGGCCACCTCGTACTACGATTATCTATTGCCCGTAATTTTACAGCGTATATCACGAGGCTCGTAGTGCTTTACGGTGGGGAAAGGATTGTAATTTACAATCATTCATTGTTTTTAGTTATATCATAATATCATTCATGTAATTTACTAATTTGTAAATTTGTGTAAGGTTGAATTTTTTAATATTTAATGTGAATATTTAATGTTAATGTGTAAGGTGAAAATTTGTATCATATATATATTTATTGAAAATGTGAATATTTAATGTATTTTTGCTTAACCGGTTTTTTTCCGGTTCCGGTTCTCGGGGTGGGCCGGTTCAACCACCGGTCCGGTTCTGATAACATTGCTTTGAACTTAACGCTCCATTACTCACTGCGTTAAAATTGGTCATCGAGATTCATCAAATGTCATGTACAATAACATTATGAAGAATAATGTACAATATATATAAATAGTAAAGAATCATAACCAATATTTGAATCAACCTTATACTCAGATATTTCAGATTTGATCTTGTCACCGAAGGGACAAGCCAACTAGGCAAACAATTTACGTACTTTGAGAGAGAGCCTAAGACGGTTAAAGCAAAAGCATACTAACCCAGACTTCTTAGTCAACAAGCATAGTCATACCCAATACAGTCATGCCAACAAAGGACACATAGTCATGCTGAGTAAGGAAGCATTCACATTGTGCAGAGACACACAGTCATACTTTTGCACAGTCTTGCATTCACAATCATGCGTGTAGAAGACACATAGTCATGTTGGGAAACCCATAGTCCACACTGGAAGAGAAACTCACGGTCCCGCTGGGGAGAACCACAGTCCACACATGAAACATAAACCCACAGTCACGTTGGGAAAACCACAGTCCGCACATGAAAGATAAACTCACGGTCACGATGGGTAAAACCCACAGTCCACACAAGAAAAGCAAACTCACGGTCACGTTGAGGAAGACCGACAATCCACACTCATGGTGCAGAACAGTCATGCTGAGAAGACATATGGAAGAACATACCCACGGAGGACAGATCACGTAGAGGAGTCATGCAGAGATCAGATCACGCAGAGGACAGATATAGTCACGCGGGTGAAGATCATGGTCTCATAGATACAGTCACACGGGTACAGATACAGTCATGCTGGTGAAGATCACAGTCTCACAGATACAGTCACGTGGGTACAAGTACAATCATGCTGCAGAGTACAGGTAAGCCACACGTGGGGCAACAATCGCGAGATGGAAGAGTGACACGGGATAGAGCCACGGTTACAGCAGTCCCGAGAAGGAAGAGTCACGCGTGATAGAGCAGTCGCAAGAAGGAGATAGTCAACCACATGTAAGAACTCGATAATTCTTCTTGGACAAACTCATGTAATTTTATAATGGTCGTGACTATATAAAATAAGTTAACCAAAAGTCCAAAGTTAATGAAAATAACTTAGGGTGGAATCAAAGGTCGAAAGGTCCAATGGTCATAACATAAAAAATAAATAGTCCAAAGGTTTAATAATAAAACATAAACAATAAATGGATCAATGGTCATTTAAAACCATAAAGTAAATGTGTACTTAGGATAGTGTACCAAAAAAAAAAACCCATAAGGTAAAATGGGCCAAAGGTTTTATTAATAAAACCATAAAGTAAATGGTCAAAGGTTTTATTAATAAAACCATAAAGTAAGTATGACTTAGGATAAAACCCATAAGGTAAGAGTCATCATAACAACGGTACACACACAATAAGAGTGCCAGGACCAAGTAAGCTAAAGAACCACGAGTCAACCAAGGGGTCACAATAAGACAACCCACAAGATCAAGGTGAACCATAAGGATGGACAAACATTTACCTATAGGACCAACAAGACCAAGGGCTTTAGTCTTTTCTCTCTCTCAAGGTTCATTGTTTCATATATTTCTATCATCACTGTATAAGGGGAAGATCCAATCCGGATGGTACTATCCTTTGGTCCTTGATACTAATCCTAAGGGTTAGGAGCTAGGGACATCATCAAGGGGTGGCCAGTCCCTTGAGAAGCAACCTAGTTGTAACGATTAGGAGAGAGGACATCACACATCATCTTCCATTCTTAAAGAATCTCTCTTAGCCCTAGGTTGAGTTTCAGTCCCAGACTGAATCTTGTTGATCAACTCCTGAACCCTGATCGGGTCCTCCACTCTCCTGGAGAATGGTTCTCAGTACTAAGCTGAGCTTTGGTCTTAGAATGAAAGTTGATCAACTACCTCCAGGACCTACCTGGACATCGTGTCCCTGGTTGCAGACCAGATTATGTCTCTACCTCTACCTGCAGAATTTACTTGGACATCGTGTCCTTGGTCCCAAACCAAAATACTCTAGAGGCACATAGGGGTCCTAACCACATGCTAGGGGCTTTTCCATGGCATCAACCTACATGGTCACAGACCAAAAACCCCAGGAGACTACTGGGGGCCCTAGGGTACCTTCTGGGATCTTACTTTGCCCTAGTTAACTGACTAGGGTACCATCCTCCCTGAGAATGGGTCTTGCAGCTGAACTAACTTTAATATTATGGAGTCAATAAAATATCCAAAATACCGAATGACTATACACCAGACTAGGAGGTTAGGAGCAATAAGACTTAGCACTATCTTGTTATTAAAATATGTCAATGAATGCAAATCAAGACCAACACCAATAACTTGCTTGAAAACTTCAATTAAACCCTTGGAAACAACAAGTAAAATACCTCTTACCTTTGACCAACCGATATAAGATTTGTAACCTTATATCGTAGTTCAAGTTGGCAAAGTTCCAATTCAATGTATGGTTGTAGCAAAATGTTCTAGACTTCTAGTAGCTTGCAAGAGATATCAGATTTGATTAAGACTTTGAAAACCCCTTCAAGGTGTTTAATAACATTGTTCGGTGATGGAGGAATGCCTTTATATATAAAGACATAATAAAAGTCACCTTTACAAAGTATAAAACCATAAGGCATGTGTCATAATGGAGTCACCCCAAGGGGCACCAATACCTACCCACGGCATAAATGCTTGACATGACGAGGAGTTATCATCCATCAAGGGGTAGTCAACAACTCAACAAGACCAATACAACTTGAAATTAGGACCAACAGGACTTGCCATGACCGACCAAGAGGTCTGGATCATCGATAGACCAATACTTTTACATAAAGTGGCCCTAACTTTTCTTTTTACAATAGCAAAGGGACTCCCCTCCTTTGCACATCTAGTGGGGTGCGTTGTAGAGAATCTGCGGGGTAACAAATCGCTCATACTCATATCCCACATAGAAGAAGGTAATCCCCATGTGTTAACATGAATGTTATGTGTCACATCACTGACATCAACTAAGAAAGTCCCCAACAAACGTTGGTAGAAGATTTGTGATTTGGCAATCTGGAAGCATCTTTGGCAAATAACCATGGCTAAACCATAGATGTCATTGTGGCTCTGAGAGATGTGATCAAAGCCACAAAGGCGTCAATCATCAAGTTAGGGGGTAATACGCTTCATTGGACTTAGAGTACCATTAGGTTTGTCGTCTTCACAGTGTTTAGTCAATGTGGCTTTCCTTTAAGATGCAGGTTTTATACTTGGTTGGTCATTTATCAAGATATCCCATCTAAATCTAGGTTGGCGGAAATTGGTCTCTTGGATGGTCTATACTCGGTGCGTCAATGGTTGGAGGTTGTTAAGCATATTTCTTGGAATTGTTGTTTTGTCTAGACGTCGTCACGCTCAGAGCCATCATCGAGGAGGCATGTCATCATTCTTCGAAAGTTTGTTATTGCTTTGTAGACTTTCGGAAAGCATTTGATTCACTCCCTAGAGCGACATTATTCTAGAGGGTCGGAGACATTGGCATTTTTGAGACCCTTATGACCGCCATTATGAGACTATATGAGTCAGTACTTGGTCACCTTCACATCGCCCACAGGATATTAGACTTTATCAGGAGCATCATTAGGGTTAAACAAGGATGTCCCCTATCAACCACTTTATTTGGGATATACATTAATGACCTCGAGTTTCTCCTCTAGGAGCACATCCAAGACGGAGATGGGTTCCTTCTCTACTAGGTCTTGACCTCGATCTTGCTCTTTGCTGACGATGTGATCATCCTAGCCTCCTCACCAGAAGGGTTGCAGCGACAACTTGACGCTTTGTCTCTCATTTGCGACCTTCGTCAGTTGATAGTCAGCTTGGGTAAAACCAAGGTCCATGATCTTCAACAGGTCGAAGAAACTCTTCACATATCTCCATTCCTTTTTTCGAGGGGAAGAGATTCAGATCATCAGTGCCTATACGTATTTCGGAGTACAGTTCATAGTTCCTTGTTTTAGTTTACGACATGCCCTTCAACATCGAGTAAACAAAGAATACAAATCCTTAGCCCTTCTCAAGAGATAGTGCTTCAAACACCATTTTTAGTACATCTCGTCCAAGATGTTTATCATGGACATTCTCATTCAACCCACAGTTCTCTATGGTTTAGAGATTTGGGGACCTTGTCTACTAGACACAAATTGGGCTTTGATAGAGAGGGTGCAAATCCTCCTCCTCCGTCACATCATCAGATGCAAGCAGACAGTTCCTCATCCCATCATACATGTAGAGTTTGGTGCTCGCCAATTTCGGCTTGAGGTGATGTTTTGTCTTATCTCACTTTTACGAGCTTCTTTACCTGTACTTAGCCTATCTTTCATCGCAGTCGATTGCCTTGGTTTGCTCTTCATACCATACTAGATCTTGGTATGCAGGGGTTACAAATATTTTGGCATTGGTTGGCATTGCAATGGATCAATATTCTCCATTTTGGTATTCCTTAGACACGCTTGGCCGTCTCATACCTACCAGGTAGGAGTTAAACAAAATCACCCGAGATGACATCTATAGACATTTTGTGTTGGTCACTTGGATCAACCCCTAGGGCGGTTTATGTCTAGAGATGGTTTTTTATGTTCCACATTTCATGGATCCGAGGGATGGTATCATTGCTTGGCCCAATTACACACTCTTCCATTGTACACATGCCCTTTATCTCCCTTTGGGCCAGTTCAAGGTGCTTTCTTATTGTCTCGAGGTTGAGACAAATCAATAGATCAATAGATCAAACAATATTTGCTAGGTGTACCTTCTTTGAGAGGTTGAGATCGAGGAGCACTTCATTTTTCATTGTCTCGTTTACTACGAGATTCACAAACGACTCCATTGTCTTTTGTGGGACCTTCTCGCAGAGTCCTATTGTTTAGCTAGTTTCTTTAGGTATTCGGATTAGAGATGTTTGGTTTTCTACTTGCAGGAGGCCTTCCGGTTTCGGTTCCTGCTCCTCTTGTGACATCCACAGTTAGGACCAGCCTCCACTCCAGAAATCACTTCTTTCTGATACTCCCCTCCTCTAGGGGCACCAAGAGACCGATAGAGGACATTCCTGTCTTTAACCACAGATCGATTAAGACTCAACAAACCACCTCTACGCCCATTCGACCCCATCGACGTGGCTAACCTTGAACCTATCCCGCTGTTGGTTGACTACATCTAGATCACAACATCAAGCCCCCCATCCCCTGCGACGACACCCTACCCATTGTAGCTCTTCTTCTAGTTCCTCCAATTCTTCTTCCAAACATATTACTATCTCGAGATTTCTTCATTAGGCTTCGGATGTTAGGAGAGACGCTTCCAGTGTGCCATGCCATATTCTCCATTTTTGTATCACAGTCCCTAGATCCACTCTCCTTGTACATTTCTCTTTTGTATCGGTTCTCTTTGCACTTATCTCTTCTAGGTTGGCTCTCTATCTTTGGAGTTACTTCTTTTGGGCTTTATGACCGAGTTTCACATCTTGCTTTATATAGGAGCTTCCTTAGCGGTCCCACTTTGTATTGACATCATGTTACTGTTAGAACAATAATCCACCACTTAGTACCTTAGTCTAAAGCCTCAGCCAATTTTAATTGCATTTATGCAATGATATGCTATAGTTTGGACTTAAGGAAGTTAATCCAGCATAATAACCAGTCAAATTGATGCTTTCACACCTACAAGAGCGCTCCAGCTCAGTCAAACTCCACATGTGCGCCCTCATTTATGACAGGTGTGCTCCCATTCCTTGAATTGGGAATTGTGGTTGACTAGGAGCGCTAGGGGCGGTTTTAGCCCAATTTTTGGACTGTTGGTGCATTTAATGCCCACCTTGAGCCTCCCACTCACCTTATTTTGCACACCCACACATGCCAAGGAGTCATGATTGTTCCAACACACCTCAGCCATGTCCACAGTACAATTCGTGACCATTTGGGCTGAGTTGGAGCGAGTTTGGCCCACCTTGGGGGGATTGAGGCCAATTTGGTCAATTTCACATGTACACTCGGATTTGGCTTCCAAAGCCTCTCGAATTGAACCAGATGTAATATATACCTGTTCTTAACATATTCACATGCTAGACAATCAAATAATATCTAGTTTCTGTTCACTATATATGCAAAATTGTTCTTCTTTCATGCTTTTTTGCTGGTTTTTGCAAGTAATTTGATTTGTGAGTTTCTCTTAGGCTCCTAGATCTTGCTGTAGATCAAAATTCTCACATGGTATCAGAGCCGAGTGGAGTTGCAGATCAATCTTGAGTGTTTGAGCTGCATTTTTGAGAGAATTTCCAGATAAAATTGAGTATTTTTTGCAGGACTTTCAACAAAATTCTCACCATTAGCGCAAGCAAAGATGGAGTAGAACCACATCTTCCTCACCCCCTTCAATTTCTTCGAATGGAAGGGAGAAATGGTTATTCAATTGAGATCTAAGGGTCTCTATAGAGTTACCATGGGTACAAAAGTGGAGCCAAACTCTGCTGTAGAGAAAGCTAAGTACTTCAATAGACTTGATGAAGCCTATGGACTGCTATGCCTAAGTATTTCAAGAGAACTTTTATTTCATATAGACAGTTTGACAACCCCAAATGAAGTTTGGGTTAAACTAGAACCACTCTTTGGGAAAACTGTTGAATTGAGAGGACATTAGCTTGAAAACGAGCTCATAAGCCTGAGCTCGACGCATTTTGAAACAATCCAAGAGTTCTTCGCGAAGTTCAAGTCTCTAGTACTTCAGCTGAAGCAATGTGGAATTGAGAAGAAGGAAGATCAATTGATACTGTCCACACTTTCGAAGTTAGGCCCAGAATTTTCAATGTTTGTAAGCACCTTTCATTCCGACAAATTGACACTTCGAAATTGGCAAATGCCAACACTAGCTAGCTTCATGGAATCCCTCACCCAGGAGCAGGACAGACTAGTTCAAATGGGCACCATCAAAGCTAGCAAAGATCAAGCTTTGGCCATGGGTGTTTCGAATGCCTCCAAGGGAAAGCAGAAGGCAAAGAATTCGAAGCAGTCAGAGAAGAGGAAACCTGATAAACCCAAAATCAGTGTTGGGTATTCGAATCCTCCTAAGGATAAGGACAAGAAAGGGAAAGAGAAATCCAAATGCACACATTGCCACAAGGGATGGCATCCAGAGAGCTCCTACATGAAGAAAACCATTGATCAGATGGCGCAGTTGCTGGAGAAAATAACATCCCTGTCCTAGACGGCGCAAGGAAGAAAGATGGCACCTCAAGTTCAGACAACAAGGAGAAATGCCATGCCTTGGTAGCAGGTACTTCTAATTCGTCAACCTTCATTATTGATTAAGGGGCATTTAGACATATGGTTTCCACCAGAGAGCTCTTCTCCTCTAAGCATTCAAATAGTGGCCCAACTGCTCGAATGGGAGATGACTCTGAAATCTAGGATTGACTTGGAGCATGGTTATTTCAGTGATGTGCTCCATGTACCAGATTTGGCAGCAAATTTGTTGTCAGTCTATCAAATGACCCATACATGAGAAGTCAAGAGAGTAACATTTAATCCTGACTTGGTAGAGATAGCATAAATATCTTTCAACCAAGCTGTGGCAATTGGGTATGTAGACCTCCAAGAGAGGATGTACAAGTTCTTGAATTTTCTCCCTAGTTCTAGTGACCAAGCTCTCCTCTCTCATGCCAATGACACTTCCAAGCTATGGCATGAAAGATTTGGACACATGAACTACAAGTATCTCCAAGCACCGCACGAGGATGAGATGGTGGAAGGGCTTCCTTCAATCAAGTCTTCAAATGGAGCTTGCATTGGCTGTGTAGTTGGAAGCATACGGAGCGCAACTATGAGAAGGGGAAGGCAAGGTGAGCCACACAAACTCCTGGATTGGTACATTTAGACCTCATTGGTCCTCTTCCCACTCCCTCCTATGATGGATCAAGGTGTGTACTCACCTTCATTGATGACTACTCGAGATTCTGTTGGGTATACTTCCTAAAATTGAAATCAGAAGTATTTAAGCAATTGAAGATTTGGAAGGCCTTAGTAGAGAATCAAAGTGGGCATAGGATAAAAATCCTTAGGACTGACAATGGGAAAGAATATGTCAATAAAAATCTGCAGCGTCTTTGTGAGGAATGTGGCATTCAAATGCAACATTCAACTCCCTACACACCATAACAAAATGGTGTGGTAGAGAGGAAAAATAGATCTCTTAAAGAGATGGCATAGGATAAAAATCCTTAGGACTGACAATGGGAAAGAATATGTCAATAAAAATCTGCAGCATCTTTGTGAGGATTGTGGCATTCAAATGCAACATTCAACTCCCTACACACCACAACAAAATGGTGTGGCAGAGAGGAAAAATAGATCTCTCAAAGAGATGGTCACATGCATGATTGAGGCAAGGGATCTAAGTCCCAAGCTATGGGCTGAGGCTATCAATTGTGCTGCATATATACTGAACAGGGCATTCCACAAATCAATCAAATGAAAACTTCCCTACGAGGCATGGTTTGGCCATAAACCAAATGTCTCAAATTTCATAATTTTTGGATCAAGAGCATGGGCTTGAATTCCATCAGAAAAGAGGAAGGATTTACAGCCACAGAGCAAGGAATGTATCATGGTTGGTTATGGTGAGGACACAAAGGGTTATAAGCTCTTTGACACTTCCACACTCAAGACTTTCATTGAGAGGAGTGTGCAATTCGAAGAGGAACCAATACCAGATTTTGAGCTTGCATCGGGGGAATGCTCTTCTACCCAACACCTTGATGAAGTAAGTATTGATTCAAGCTCTGTTTTTTCTGATAATTCTGATAATGATATGGCTATAGATGACATTGCTGTAGATGACTCACCTTCAAGGCCCAAGTGGGCTGAAAAAATCATACAAGCTGCAGGGGAATTGGCAGGCAATCCCCTAGAGCCTAGGAAGACAAGATCTAAAATTCACAATGCTTCCTATGCAAGTGAAAGTGCTCTTGCTAAGCATTGTTATATGAAGATTGGATCTAATCCACCGTCATATTAGGAAGCTTGTCATGATCCAAGGTGGTAATCGACAATGCAAGATGAATTCAATTCTCTCTAAGAGAATGAAACATGGAAGTTGGTTCCCCTTCCTCCCAAGAAGAAGCTTGTGCAATGTAAGTGGGTCTTTTGAACCAAAATTGTTGCAGATGGTTCTGATGTTAAGCACAAGGCCAAATTGGTTGCTAAGGGCTACTCTCAAGTCCAAAGTGTGGACTACACCGAAACCTTTGCATCGGTTGCAAAGATGGATTCAATAAGACTAGTTCTAGCAATTGCAACTAGTAAAGGTTGACAAGTGCACCATATGGATGTCAAGAGTGCATTCTTACATGGTGAACTATAGGAGGAGATCTACATGCAACAACTTGAATGTTTCCAAGAGGATCCTTCACTTGTTTGCAGGTTGAATAAACCACTTTATGGACTCAAACAAGCCCCAGGGCTTGGTATGCAAAAATAGATAGTTTCTTGCTCTCAATTGGTTTCATTCGATGCAGCAAAATGGTGTTGTATTGTAGGTTATTATACTGTATGTAGATGACCTCTTAATTACAGGGAGCTGCAATAACCAAATTGGATCAATCAAGCCATCCCTACACAGTGAGTTTGCAATGACAGATCTAGGATTGCTCAAATAATTTCTAGGATTGGAAATTGAGCAATCTGAAAAAGGCATCATGCTGAGTCAACCTAAGTATGTTTCAAACTTGCTAATAAAGTTCAAGATGACTAATTGTAAGGCAACCAAGTGCCCTTTTCTCTCTGACATAAAACTAGGTGAATTTGGCGATTCTCCTTTGGTAGATTGTACACTGTACAGGCAGCTAGTTGGTAGTTTGCTATACCTTACACATACCAGACCTGATTTGTCTTATGCTGTAAGTGTTGCAGCAAGGTATATGCACCAGCCACATGAGCTCCATTGGAAAGCAGCCAAAAAGATCCTCCAATATGTCCAAGGAACAAAGAGTTTTGGGGTACACTATGCAACTAGTTCTTCATTTCAACTAGCTGGATTTTTTGATTCGGATTGGGCTGGAGATCCCATTGACAGAAAGTCCACTTCAGGTTTTGTTTTCATGGTTGTTGAAGGTCCTATTTGTTGGTCTAGTCAGAAACAACACAATTTCTCTTTCTTCAGCAGAGGTCGAATATAAGGCAGTAGTGAATGCAGCCACACAGTGTGTTTGGTTGCAAGGAATTCTTCAAGAGTTTGGTGTTGCAATTGATTCTCCTACAAACATATGGGTGGACAATCAAAGTGCCATCAAGATATCTATTGATCCAGTTCAGAGGCAGAGAACAAAGCACATAGAGATCCATATGCACTACATTCGAGGCTTAGTGCATGACAGAGTGATTTCCTTGCAGTATTGCCCATCCACCGAGCAAACTGTTGACATATTCACCAAGAATTTTACTGAGAAGACCTTCACTCATTTGAGATCTTTGCTTTGAGTGAGTGATGGATAGTGATTGCTGCTATTTTTTGCAGGTTTTCAACCCTATGCCCATTTTAGAGGGAAGGTTTTGTTCCATGAGGTTTTGTTACCAAGGCCTCCCATAAAATTTTCATGAGTTGTACTAAGTTATGGTCAAGGGGGGGTGTTAGAACAGTAATCCACCACTTAGTACTTTAGTCTAAAGCCTTAGCCAATTTTAATTGCATTTATGCAATGATATGCTATAGTTTGGACTTAGGGAAGTTAATCCAACACAATAACTAGTTAAATTGATGCTTTCACACCTACAAGAGCACTCCAGCTCAGTCAAACTCCACATGTGCGCCCTCATTTATGATAGGTGCTCTCCCATTCCTTGAATTGGGGAATTGTGGTTGACTAGGAGCGCTAGGGGTGGTTTTAGCCCAATTTTGGGACTGTTGGAGCATTTAATGCCCACCTTGAGCCTCCCACACACCTTATGTTGCACACCCATGCATGCCAAGGAGTCATGATTGCTCCAGCACACCTCAGCCACATCCACACCACCATTCATGACCATTTGGGCTGAGTTGGAGCGAGTTTGGGCCACCTAGGAGGGATTGAGGCCAATTTGGCCAATTTCACATGTACACTCAGAATTGGCTTCCAAAACCTCTCGAATTGAACCAGATGTAATATATACCTGTTCTTAACATATTCACATGTTAGATAGTCAAATAATATCCAGTTTCTATTCACACTATATATGCAAAATTGTTCTTCTTTCATGCATTTTTGCTGGTTTTTGCAAATAATTCGATTTGTGAGATTCTCTTAGGCTCCTAGATGTTGCTGTAGATCAAAATTCTCACAGTTACTAAACAGTCCCATTGACCTACTTCTGTGGTCATTTGTTGGACATTAATAAAATTACCTTATCTTATCTTATCTTATCTAGAGATGTTGGAACTTGTTGAGGACCAATGTTTATACTTTTTTCGAAGTAGGATTCATGGACCAACTACGTTATTTGGATATGGTATATATCTGGGGCAGTACTCTTTTGTTGGACTTTGGCATTTTTTGCAGATTTCAGTTCTTTCTGTGCTTTAGAAGATCAGATGTATGTTTGTATTTCACCAAGAGATAGGTTCATTGTTGGCCTTTGTTTGTTTGTGGAAAGATGAGGTATATGACTGTTTGCCAAAACAATGTTGTTGATCAAGGATGCCAATTCCTTGGATCCTGCTGCATATTTTGATTTTATTTCTGCTCTAGTTATTGATTTATTTTTTTTCAAAAATAAATAAAAATAAAGTCATATGCCATAGATAGCTTAGCTTAAAGATTTAATTAGTCTATAAATATGGAAATGTGAACAGTCCCTTACTCAATGTACCGACATAAAAGATGTGTTTTGGAATATGAAGTTATCTATTTGAATGTTTATCTCTCTTTTGTTGGTGTTGTACTTGACTTCTGTATTGTTATATGCATTTGCTAAGAAACGGAACATGCATGGAAATCCATTTGAGCATGTAATGTAGAATTATTTTGACAACTAATCTTCTTCTTGATGGAAATTGATTTAGAATCAATTTCAAACTCTAGAATAAATGTGTATTTTTTTATACGTCATGTCACGTCTTGTGTCTAGCTGAATTGTATCCACAATTTAAAAAAATGATCAATGGATGTCCATACATGTCTCTGTATCTATATCAATATTTGTATCCAAATAACTTTAACTCTCGTACAATTTCTATCCATTTGTCTTATCTTGTTCACAATGTGTGTTTTATTAGTTCTTATTTGTCTTAAATATTCAAATTTAATTGAAAAGTGCTTATAGTTCTTTAAAGATTGAATTCATTTTTATTTGAAATCAGTTTACTTTGTTTTTTTGCAGTGAATTCTATACAGTTGTTCCGCATGATTTTGGCTTCAAAAAAATGCGTACGTATCCAATTCTTTTCTCTTTCGAATTTAGCATATATTTTTACTGGATTGAATGTGTTTATTGCCTAGAATGAATGTAAAATGAAGCCCTTTTGGTGTTGGGCTTTGTCCTAGTTGTCCATGCAGCTCATGGTTTCTTGGTCAGTGAGACATAGAACTTAGCATTTATGTCATAATTGTGTGCGAGTTTTTTATTGGTTGATTTTGAACCAGTTTGGATATTTGATATTGACTCATTGCTATGAGCGGTCAATTTGGGTGATGTTTCATACTTGTGTGTTTTAAACTGTCTTGTTTCTACTAATTCCTTTGCATTATTTCAGGTGAATTCACCATCGACACCCCTCAAAAATTGAAGCAGAAGCTAGAAATGGTATTCTCTCAATATTGCTCAGTGTTGTACCATTTACTGTTTTTCTTTCATCCCAATACTATAATTTTGAGTCATAATTGATGGTAAAGTTGTAGGACCAAACTAAAAGTTGATGAAATTTCTAATCTAAAAACAAGTTAGAAGTATAAACACAATGGAATTAGCCACCTGGTTTTTTAGGGTAATTAAAAGTGTCATCTTATATTAGTGATGCAGGGAATAGCATACAAAATGGGATGGCTAGTGCTATTCCCTTGATGATCTTAGTTTCTAGCTTTCTATGATAACGTTTTAGTGTCACATACCTTTTTTTCCATAATTATTGATTTTTGATACCACATACATTCAGCAAATAATACAGGACATACCGTTACCCTGTTCCATACTTTAATTACTCCTAAGGACGTCCTTGCATATGAAAACCATAACAACCTTGCAATGCTGGTACTTTCTTTTCTCCATGTTTGAATATAGAAATGAGATTTTGAAGAATATTTAGGTTGATTCCCCTTGTTTGTTTGATAGACTGTATTGGTCCTGTTATGCCACATAATGTATTGGCATACTAGTACTTATTTTTGCTTCATTTTACTGATGTATTCCAGATTATTACGGTCCATTTTTACTGATGTTGGGACCTTCATATGATATGTGTTATGAGATGATGATACTATGATGCCATGTTTACTGCAATACCATGTTAGATGATGATGATGTAATTCATGATATTGTACTTTACCTGCTACTGTGTGATATACTTGGTTGTTTTGATGAGTATGGCTAATAGTACCAGTCATAGGTTGGCGAGGGTAAAGGGGATTTGATTTGTTTACATACCATGAACGAGGACGACTCTTGACTTTGCAAGGAATATTCCCCTTTCTTTGGTTCCATTTCTGATTTTCTCCATATCATCCTATAACTTCACCTTGTATTTGCATCCCAATGGTTTGAAGTTGACCTGATTGACCCTTTGTGGATATGTCACCATTTGTGCTTATTGTTTTCTCTCCTATGTGTCTTGGCTTGCTATGTTGTAGTGAATCCTCAATACAAGATGCTTTTGGGTAGAGCCTCGTGGTTGACTGTCAATAGTTAGGAAGAACTACAACTGAGCAATGCCTTCTCCTGAGATCCAAAAATTCCCTATGCTATCAAAATAAAATGGTTAATGGTTGGAGGAATAGGTAATACTTGTCGGGGCTATGGATGCTTGATTGGCAGCAGGGAAAGGCCTATTGGCATGAAAATGCTTTACTGTGGTGATTCTGTCGGGGCTATGGATGCTCGTTGGTAGCGGAGCTAAGGCTGTGTCATCACTGGTATCTGGAAGGTATAAAACCAGGGCCAATATCTGTTAATACATTAATCCTGTGCAAAAATAAAATAAAGTGAAAGGAAAAGAAAAAGTTAAATAAAGGGAAATATAACTCTTGGTATCAAGGGAAAGGTAGCTCATAACACACTTCCTTTTGATAAGGCACTTTATGTATTTTGCTATAAGCATGGTTGGTTAAACTACAAAGGAACCCTTATTTCCTTAACTTGAGTCGTTTAGTCAACCAAATCCAATTCACATTCTAACCTTGATGAGTCATCCATCTCCACCCGAAGGATAAGATAAGTTAATTTTATTATGTCCAACGAATGACCACTAAAGTAGGTCAATGGAACCACACAGTACAAATGATGTCATTACAAAGCAGGAGTATTAAAAAGTCTCCTATAAAATGCGACATACCTAAAGTAAATTATATCATGATATCTATGCTATAGTATGAAAAAACCTCGACCCAGAGCATTGTAGGCTGCATGAGGAGGCGGGTGTATAGGAGGAATGGATATAGGAACATGAGAATACAAACGGAATGAGGTAGGTCTGTCATGGAATAAACTCATCTCTCCTAACATACGAAGCCCAATGAAAGAAACTTAGTATAGAATGATGGCGAGAGGAGGGTGTGGTGGAAGATTTAGATTGCCTACTATGCTACTGGATGAAGGAGGTATTCTGCTACAGAGGCCTAGAGGATCTTGTTTTCTTGCTGGTAGTGGATCTGGTCTAGTTGTGCCCTTGAGAACTCTAGGATTGGGGGTCTAATCATGATTTCGGTGCCATGCTCACAACGGTTTGTCTCTTGGTGCCCCTGCTTGAAGAGAGCATCAGAAAGAAGTGATCCGTTGTGTTATCCACTAATTTTGCACTTAGTGGATTTCTAGTGAGCCGTCCAAGTCATGAACAAGCTAGTTGTTCATTATCAGTGCTCAGAAGGTTTTGTGGTTCATCATGGCCATTTTTGGGCCTCTTTTTTAATAAATGCATGTTTATACCCTACGAGGGTTGTTGTAATAAATATGCTAGCATGGAAAATGTTTTGTAGAGGACTTGGCTTCCTAGGACTTAGACGTCAATCCGATGATTCCAAGGTGTTTTTTCCCTTGTCAATTATGCAATGCTGAATAAGCAATGTATAATTTTCGAGTTTTTCATCACTCCTCCAAAGCTGGAATTTTCTTCTTGGTGGTTAAACCATGGGAGGTTATCAAAGTTCACGTGTCAATGTATTTAAGCATGCTAGGCATTGGTATTGAGTTGTATGGACATGTTCTAGGTCCCCTTGAGTTTTTGTTCAATTCCGAGAAAATAAAAATTTCTGCAATTTTAGGCCATATTTTAATGGTTTAAGTGGAAAAATTCGAAATGTAATAAAAGTGTGATCCAGAGTCCGTTTTTGGTGTGGATGGGCTTGTTTTCAAGCTCAGAGCACCTCCTTTACCCTGGATTCACTTTTCCCATGATCCATGTGACTAAATTTGCCCGTATGGCATTATTTCTCTATCGGTGCGACGAAGTGGCAAAAAAAAGGCTAAATTATGACAAATTGCACTAAAGTTAAAAAAGTCAAAAAAGTCAAAAAGTCAAATTTAATGACATCGAGAGGGTGGTGATTGTTTTATGTGGTAGGCAAATAAGACTTACGATAAAAAGCGTCATATTTTAGCATTTGTTTGGAGCTAGCGAATGACCAAAATTAAGTGCACGCCCCATCTCATGGGGACTCACGACTTGGTTGAGTTGGTGGCTGATTAACGACGTGGAAAGGAAACGAGACTTCATCCTAAATCAAGGCGAGTTCTCCCCATATTTCAAGCATGTGTTTAAATGGCGGCTTGGTAAAGATGGCGAATCAATCAAATTAAAGGAGAGTGCGACGTACTTAGTAGTCCCTCTCACGTGTGGGTGAAGTGGCATCGCGTGGGTGGTTGTTGAAGTTTAAGAGTAATGGATCGCATCTCTAGTGTGGTGTTGGCTCTTTGTTGTTGGAGTTAGCATTTAAACATATCCACCAATCCCCCATTTCTCTCACGAAACTAGAGATCACTCCCTCTCCTCCAAGCGAGTCATCTTCGTGATGTGGCGTTGGCTCTTTATCATTGGAGATGAGGTTTTGAACTATGGAGCGCCTCTCTCATGAGAGAAGTGGCACTCCCTCATGGAACCTCATTCAATCAATCCCTTAGCTCTCTCACCCAAACTCATGTTAGCTCAGTTCCACTTCAGTTGGTTGGTGCACCCCCAAGGAGTTTGTAATTTCTATTTAAGCAAGGCCTAATTTTTTTTTAAGCAAGGCCTTCTTCCTCATTCAGGAGGGTGTAGAAGGAACCTTTGCTTATGTATGTACTATTGTTGTATTGTTGATGAATAAAATTGAGACTATGGAGGTCCGAACTGTGTAAGAACTTTCATGGATGTGATGCTGTGCATGTATTATCGAGGTGAAATATCACTAGCTGTAATTTTGCTTTCTTCAAGTTGTAGATCTATTCTAGCATAAGAAGGCTATTTCTTGCCGAGTCTTACTTACAGGTGAACGAAGAGCAAACTGAAGCAAAGAAAGAGCAAGCAAAGCTAGATCCAAAAGATTTAGAGCTAAAACGAAGAACCATACCAAGAAGAGGATCCAAACTCAAAAAATCATTCTCCTTTGTACAAGTCATAATAAGGCTTCAAGTTCTCTTGATTAGTCACTTTCTTCATTTTCAAAGGGCTAAATTCCCTCATCTTGTAAAGTATTAATGAAGTAAGGCTAAGCGGGATAAGGCCTCCCATTTTTGTGTTTCTTCCCCATTTGGGGAAGAGTGTTGTCTTGGTTAGCTTAGATCTTTGTCATATCTGTTGAGTAGATTAGATTATTTTTTCCATCTTTTGCATTTAGAAATATTCTGCTAGTTTAGTTTCATTTTGCTTTAGAAGAGTAATTGCTAGCTTAGATTTACTTTCCACTAATTGCTAGTTTCAGTCTTAAATTGTTATTTGTTGAGCTATCACTTGTGTTCCTTATTTGTAACTTGCATCTCATATAATGTAAACAAGTCTCTTGAACCTGTCGCAAGACGAGTCAAGAGCACTCTCTGTCGGAGAGCATTTTATCTGTTGCATTGCATTGCATGCAGGTTAGATAAGTCTCTTGAATCAGGCCATAAGGAAAGATCAAGAGCACTCTCTATCGGAGAGTATCCCTGTGTGTTCTAATTAAAATTTGCAACTCATCTCTCCCTTTTAATAAAATTCGAATTTATCTCGTTGTTTCCTTGTCGGAGTATGTTTTGACCGACCTAAAAATCGGAGTACTCAGAAACAACATTGGACTGTTAATCTTACAAGATTCAACATAATAAAACTTTCAACCCCATAACCAACGCATCGACGCTATCTTGAAAACTTCTCAGGTAGTGGGAAAATTCCAAGTGTGGGCGTCGGGCAACCCAATCTGGACACTCGCTGGTTAAATTCTTTGAACACCTAGCTTGTGATTCCAGACAGGTCCATCATGTCTTCGAATGGAGCCACTGAGAGTATTTCCGGTTAGGTTTCTTAGACACCTAAAGCAAGGTTACATAAAATTTACAATAAAATAAACCAAGAACAACTGCAAAATGATCTCACAGACGTTACCACTTTGAACTCTTGTATCAAGCAACCCAAGCACTTAAGACTATCTTTGACTCCATAAGGCACTGGTCCTTGTCATCAATTTTCATTTGCTTTTAATATATCTGGAGCATTCATATAATCATGGTTGTCTTGCTTTAAACTATCAAGTGGTTGTTTCTTCAATCTTGCGATCTTGCATTTATCTGGTGATTATTTTATTTCATCATTATAAAGTTGTAATCATTCAAAAACTCCCGAAAAACACCCATCTGCATCACAACACCAAAAACACTTAAAAAACATAGAGCCATAGAAAACTCTTTGTTAGGGACTACCCCCTTGGCTTCGTTAGGAGTTAGCCTAAACGGAGGAGCTGGGATTCAGGTGACAGTACCTGGCTCATTGCTTGCCCCCAAGGCCACACCTTCCCCATTTCTAGTGAGGGAACAACTTTCGAAAAGATTTTTGCTGTTGGTGTGCATCTCGACGGAAAACATGCATCTAAACCACTAATTTGGCATCTTAAGCTTGCTGGTTTTTAGCAGGTCTATGGAAAGAGAAAGAGAGATGCTACCGAATTTTTGAATATTAAGCCATCCGGAGCACCCATACTCATTCCTACCTCCCCCCTTTTCATTCCTCTTCTTCTCGGCAGTAATTTTAAGCCCTTTTGACCCATTTTCAAGGGTAAAAAAGTGCCCTACTTTTTAAGAAGTTTGATTTGGAACAAATAATAAAAGAGCAAGTGGGATAACGGTTCCCACACCCCTCTTCCCCCATTTGGGGGAAGTCTGTATCGTCCTTTGATGTGATTGGCTTTTTTTTTCCTTATCTCAGTTAAAAGTAGATTAGTTTTGCATTCGTTATCTAGCTAGATTTTACTTCAAAGGTTTCTTTAGAATCTTTAGTTTTTATATTTGTAGATCTAACCCAGTCTTGACCTTCCGGTAAGGCTTTGTCCTGAAAGAGATCCTTGACTGTAGTTTCCTTATATGCAAAATTGATGTACTGCTTAGAATAAATCACAAGCACACAATCTGTCCTTAAAGGGCAGTATAGATTAGTACATTTATTGCTTGCTTTCACAAAATCAGATCAAACATTTTCTTCTACCGTGTATGCTCTACCCCTTGCGGCTCAGTCTGAGACTTGGGGATATCAGAAACAGTATTGCTCATTCATTAATCCCTCACATCTAATTAATCAACTCATATTAATAAAATTTACAACCCTTAAAACATTACGAAAATCTGACATATCGAACTTGGGGAGCAGTGGGCAATTCTTCAAGGAAAGCAAGAACAACTAGAAAGCGACTGTGGGGTCTTGCTAGGCTACATCCTTGTTGGTATAGTGTTGAACACCCCCCACGACTCCATCTAGCCCACATTTTCCCATGCGGAGCCACTCTTTTTATAATCTATGTTGATGAAATTGTCATTGATGCCAACATGGACATGCAGCAACCCCACAGGAGTTCATTGATGCCACCAATTTGCTGAAGATGTTGAATACCCAGCTGATGATGCTAAAGACCCTAGAGATGGTCTTGAAGCCCTGGTAAACGTTGGAGAAGCCCATGAAGAAGTCTTTGGAACCTTGAAGGAATGGTGAAGGCAATGTGGGTCATTTATATGATGTGGCATGATGATGCCCTTGCATTTGGTAACAAAACCCTTGAAGATGTTCTTCAAGCCCTTGAAGTCTTTGTAGCTTTAAGAGAAGGTTGATGATGAGGTATGGTCTCCCTTGTGGTTAGACGGCGTGATGAAACACACCCTTGCATGTGGTGGCTTGGGTCTTGAACCCACACATATGAAGGAGCTTTTGGGCATTCCAGCACCCACAAGCTGAAGCATTTTGATCATTATCATAAGCACCAGTTTAACGAACATCATTTCCAACAGGGTCATCATTCCCAATAGTAAAAGCAACATTTATCCCAACAGGCTCAATTGAATCGGCACAATCAGTTTCATATGAAGGAGCCTAATTCCCAACAGCCCTAATAGCATCCCCATTATCAGTTTCAATTAAATTCTTTCAATAAGCAGTAACCAGAAGATTCAAATATTATATAATGACTGGCAGCAAAAAGATCCCCAGGAGAAAAAGTGTTCCCAGTCCAGTAGCGGCAGTTCCAGGATAAGTTCCAAAGGCATTCCCACCATAATCATAATTATTATTTCCAGGAGCAGTGACAAGATTATTTCAAGCAGCATAAGTTGAAATGGTCTATTTAGAACGGGCATTTACATAAGCTTAATTCCTAGCATTTAAATAAGCTTTTGAAGGAGCAGCATTTCAAGCAGAACGACAAGCAGTTCCATCCACACCAGTTGAACCAGCGTAATTAATTCCCAAGAGCAGTTGAAGGGACAATATTTATTCCCAAGATAATTAACCAGCAAGAGAGTAGCACCAGCGACACTAGTTGAAGGATCAGTTCTAGCAAAGGAATTCCCAGGACAAGCAGTTGAACCCTAAGAATTCCCATAAGCAAAAGGCTTATCAGAGCTGCGCGAATATGGAACAGGCTCTTGACAGAGCTGGTGGTAAGGTTGGAAATAAAGGTGCCGAAGTTGCTGGGTCGGCCTCTAGAATAAAAAAATTATTACAATAATTTTTTTTATGTCGGCCCAATAAAATATGTTTGAAGTCGGCTCATATTTCAAATTAATTTTTTTTTATATAGTAGGTCGGCCCCCAAATTAAGGTAAAAATCAATATAAATACCCCTCTCGTGCTCTCATTTTAGGGTGAAATATTCGTGGAAATTTCGGGGCAGCTCTGAGGAAATTCGCAGCTTGGCTGAGGAAGATAACTTCATGGGAGCAACAACAGATCCGAACCTATCACACAGGCATCCTTTTGATGGTTTTTGTCTTCTTATTGTTTGGGGTATAATGAATCAGTCATGAACATACCTGAATTTTTTTTTTGGGCTAGTTTCTACACTAAATTGGGGTCTCATCTTTAGCACACAACAGTCCTCATTTCAATTGACAGTCCGAGTTTGAAGAATGTGATCAGCTTCAGACTTGAGGAACTCACACATTGTTTGAACGTGCCCTATCTTTGGAGATAAGGCAACCACGGTTGTGACTCTGGTGGAGAAATTGAGTTCAGATTATCGAACTTACTGAAAGATCAAGGGTGCCACAGGAGCAGCAACATATCTCTGATGTTTGGGCTACATAAGAGAGGTTTGAGGTAGTTCGGCAGTCAGAGATATTTATGATTCAGACTTTAATTATGTTAACAACTGAAGATTCAATGAGGCAGCATGAAGTCTTATGTGTCTAAATTTGAGTTACTAAGGTGTAAAGGTTTTTGTTGAAGTCTATTAAGCGTGTAATTAAGAGGCAGTCATAAAGGATAAATGGCAAGCATCATTTCTTGACACATCTCTTGACAAATTCTGAGAACAACCGAATTCAAGAGAGTGAAGAAACTTCCACATCTAAGACAGTAAAAAGGTATGCAGATCAAGTCTTATCTTTGAAGCTTGTTATTTGTGTTACAAAGATCAAGTCATATTCTAAGAGGCAATAAGTAGAAGCGTTGTGGGCCCATAACCTAGTCCAACAACCACGCAGATTTTGGAGAAAGATTAGTGCTGCTAAGTCCAAATCTGGAAGTGACAGAAGTCTGACTTCTTACTGCTGAAGAGGCCTTTAGACCAGGAAGGTTATCTACCATCCTTGGCATTCATGGAATGAGCCTATCTCACGACTGGGTTATCTAGCAACAATCTAAGAGCCAGTGATGTAAACAACAGATTGGAATTCTCAGTGCCTCACGGTGATAATGGTTGATTTGAAGAAGCCATGATAATGGCAGTGTATTGATAGGGTTAACTTAAGAGTGCTAGGATGGTATCTTTGACATATGCAGACCTTATGATGAGCTGACTTATGATGGGACACTGGACAAACATTTTTTGTTAAGCAAACTTGGAATTAGCAGACTTCCTGAAGATATTCTAATATAAGCTTAATGACAGCCCTAATTTTTGAAGAATTGATAGCCCTAGTTCATGAGGCTTGAGGAGGGAGATGACAGCCCCAGTAAAGATGGCAGCTCTAACTTGTATCTGATGAAGTGGCAAGATGATAGAAACCTACAGCAGTATGACATCATCATCATGAAGACAAATTGATGACAAGTTGTTTGACAGTCTGATCAGAGAAGACCTTTATGTTTGGTTGATTGAGATGACTGTGTTATGGGCAGACCCTCTTGCTTCACATGAACCTTGAGCAGTTGACCAGCAGACTGTTATACCTACATCTATGAAGATCTTGATGTGATGATCAAAGTTTAAATGATGATAGCAGACCTTCATAAGTTGAGTAAAGATAAGAAGAGGAAGTTCAGGGTTGAACTGAGGTAAGTGAAAGATAAAGGTATATGTCCTAGCAAGAGAAGGAAACTCAGAATTGGTATTCTTCAAGTGCATCCAAGCATAAGAGCTGAGTAGATGTGATTGGCTTGAGCAGTAGAGCAAATGATCAGTATGAGCAACTGTTTTGGACTAGCAGAGTTGATGTGTGCTGAGCAGAGATGATAAGCAGCGTTGATGATGACCAGCAGCAAAGATTGACCAGCAGTGATGAATAGTGTTGACCAGCAGAAGATGAGCAGAGAAGATGAGTAGCTTTGATGTGATAGAGATTTCTTGTGTGACACAAGTATACTGTTTTGTAAAAGCAAGCTTGTCTTGCTTTTGAGGTTAGGATACCTCAAACCCTTCTTAGCAGGGTCTAAGAAAACCAGGCAGGGTCCTGGATGCAGAGTAGGTGCTCTATGTATCAGTAGGTGCTGATTTTGCCTAATGGTTGTAGCCGAACCAAAACTAATATAAAAAAAAATTACAAAATTATATGGTGTTGCGTTCTTGTGTTATGGTTCTTTATGAATGAAATGCTTATGCTATGTGCATGATGAAGTGAAAGATGTTTATGAAATGATTATGGTAGAGTAATGGAATGATGAACTGGTAGCTAACTGTGATAAGCTAAGAAAAGTCTAAAATTGGCTTCACACTGATTCACCCCCCCTCTCAGTCTCTACAATCTAGACATATTTCCAGTACCTCACGGTATATTGGGAATCCCCTTTTCCCCTTAACTCACTCATCATTGAATAAGTTAAAACTTTCAATTCCATTTTCGGCACTGGTTATATTATCATTGTTTATCATTTGCTTCAAGTCATTATTGTTGTGAATGCTATTATCATGCTGGTGAATTATATGTTTTATTATTGCAGTACTTGGTGATTTTATCAAAACTCCTAATAAAGACTTCGATCCTTCAATCATTAACAAACAAGAGCCTTAACAACTCTTTCATAGGGACTACCCCCTTGGCTCTATTAGGAGTGGCCTAAACGGAGGAGTCAGGAACAAGTGACAATACCTGACTCAAGACTTGTCCCCATGGACACATTGAGCAGCTCGAAGATTTTTGCTGTGTTCCCCCCTAGGTATGTGTAAGGCGGCCACACGTTGCATGAAATTTGGTCCAGTATGAGGTTGGTGAGTGTCGACTCGGAGTATGAGGGCCTCTTGTAAGTAAAGGGCCACTCATCTCTAATAAGAGTACTTAAAGAAACTGGTGAGGGTTTAGGTCCCTCTGAATAAACAATGGAATCGTCCATGGATCTCACGACGATGGTCGCACATGTGAGGTTGTACTGCTGTGTGGGCACAAATTTCGATACCTTCAGGATGCATTTATTGCTGCTATCAGACACAAAAATTGAGACGGGTAGATTTTGAGTTTGAGTTAATTCTGGCAGAGATTTGGAGGCTGCACATGTGAGGCTGTACCATAGTGGAAAAAATCGGCATCGACAAAAAGTCGACGAGGGTCCAGAAAACATCTTCTCGGCAACATCGGCGAAAAAATCGGCAAACGACGGCAAGCATTAGAAAGTACAAATTTTGTAATTTAATAGGGTCAAAATTTGTTGACCGATTTTTCCCGATTTTTTGCCGATTTTTCCCGAGTTTTGTCGATTTTTCCCGATGTTCTATTTTTTGAAAAATCATGGTTTTTTTGGGCCGAAAAATCGGCAACTAGAAAAAATCGCGGTTTTTCGGGACATCGTCAATTTTTCGGCGTTTTTTTCCACTATGGGCTATACTGTTGTTGTAAGGGCAGAGAATTCGGGGTTGAAGTTTGGAAAATTTTTAGCAATTTGTACAGTGAAGGTTTGGCACACTTTTCGAGAAGCAAAGTAGAGATGAGTATTATTGTAATTTTGTTTTAGAATCTGCCCTAGAAAAATAAAGTTTCTCTCTCTATAGGTTTTCCCTTCGGGATTTTTCTTGATCAAGTTTGGCTAAAATTCCGAGTGTTAAAATTTTATGTGTGGGTGTCTTCAATTTTCTATCGTAGGAAAGTGTATAAAAATTTCCGAGTGTTTAAGTTATTGTTTTGTTTATGAGAAGAGAAATCCTATTTTGTAGATTAAAATAATCTTGTGGTTGGGCATTAGACAATATGCACAGTTGAAACTTGAAACCGGGTTGGGAATCCAAAAATTTACATGGTATCAGAGCCACTTTGAAGGGCAGAAATAAAGTTAGTGATAAAATTTAGAGTTGGAAAAAGAAGGGAGAACATGTGGTTTGGTTTATTTACAGGTTTTGGGACTTGTCTTGGTTATGGCTACTGGGTTAAGAATCGAAGATAGGCTAGATGGGGCAATAAATTTTAGCCCATGGAAGGTTAGAATTGTATCGATTCTTCAAGAGAATGAACTATATGACACGAGGACACGGGACACGGAGGACACAAAAATACGAGTATTCGATACTAGACATGATGACCCCAAAAATAGGACACGGGGGACACGTTTTATACATATATATATTAAAAAAATACATAAAAATCTACATTTAAAAAAAATAGAAGTATATGCAATGTACATCAATCATAATATCATTCAATTGAAATTTGACAATGATGAATCAATAATATAATTATCAATGAATCATGAACTTTGAACCATAAACTGCATATTTGGTATTTCTGATTAAACCACAAAAATCAGAATGTATTAGATAGATATTGAGAAAATGCCACAGGAAAATACAAAATAGAGTAGATACTAGTTAGTACTAAGTCTAGTATCTACAATTTTACTAGATACAAAATGAAAATACTAAATAGCCACAGGGAAGAATATCATAGCTCATCAATGGTACTAGCCATTTTCAATCGTCCTCTTGCTCCTCCAAGCCAAAATTAGCATTATTGTCTTAGCTCCTCCTTGTCCTCTATACCCTTTTTGACAGGACACATGTCCAGAAATCAGGACACGTTCCTTGCATGTGTTCAACACGTGTTGAAAAGTGTCCAGATTTCAGGACACGAAAATTTTGGTGTCGAACACATATTACTGCAAGTGTCGTGTCTGACACGTGGAATACGAGACACGTGCCCTATTTGGAAGTGTCCTGTTACTTAGGTAGTTACACATTTACAAATCAGTAATCACAATGAGATTATGAGACACATAGATAATTCATGATACTCATGACAGTCATAGATCAAGATGTCAATGCTCAGGAGTCAGAACCATATTTCTACTTGAGTCATCAAAATCAAAATGTATTACATGGATGTCGGAATGCCATTGGCAAATGCCAAATAGACTAATACTAATAGTAAATACAAAAAGGGGTAGATCAAGATGGAAGAATGAAGAATCTCATCTATCAATTATATTTTAAATTATATTTAAAGATTATATAAATGCTTTAAATATATGGAAGAATGAAGAATCTCATCTATCTACATGCTTTATATTTTAGATTATGCCACTTACAATGATGATACCACTTAGATTGAATGCCATGGGTAGGAATAGAAATAAGGGGTAACCTCCCCTATGTGAAATGAATCTCCTTGTGATGTTGTTTATGGAATATGCCCCCACAGAATACTTGTTGGTGTGCTCCCTGACTTGATTTGAGAGGCTAAGAGCCAAACAATCTAATATTTAAATGTACATGGAAAAATAATAAAAATACATCACAAATAAGAGCCAAACAATGTAATATTTAAATGTATATGGAAAAATAATAAAAATACATCACAAACTGCAGAGAGAGAAGGATGACAAACATGGGGGGCTATAATTCCATTGGTGCAGTGGGTTCTCGTGGACTCAAAAAAATTCTCATTAAGTCATCAAAATAAAAATGTATTACATAGATGTCGGAATGCCACTGGGAAATACAAAATGGAGTAGATCAAGATGGGAAGCCTTCTAATGCTCTTCACCTGCAAAAAAATACCCACTTAGAGCTCAAGCCTCACGAAAAAATGTGAATGAATGAGGATAAAATTGTTTTTTTACAATGTTTTTTTGTTAGGAGTGTCATGTTTTTAGGACACAGTGTCTTGTTTTTAGGACACGTCCCGACACGGTGTCGGACACGTGTTTTGGATGTGTCCTAAAACTGGAAATGTCCAAAACAAGTGTTTGACACCGTGTCAGGACGTGTCCAACACGATGACACGGGACACGGTGGCTTATATGGACGTGTTCGGTATCATAGACAGGCTTAGAGTTGCAAAAATCTCACCCTTCATAAAGTCCTCGTCCAACCTGTTTTGGTCTACAACAGAGACTTTGTGGGAAGCCACCTTATAGTGAGCATTCCTGAAAACCACAATAGTATTTGACAAAGTGTAAGGAGAGAATATTGTAAAAAAACGTTCCCTAAACATACCTCGATTCTTAGCCAGATACTCCTCAAGTGAATCATTACTCCGTGAAGAACAAGAATGTTGTTGTGGTAGCTGCGTGAGGCACATCCTCACAGGTTGGCCCCAGTAAAGAACAAAAGTCGGCCTAGAAGAAAATTCCAGAAGACAAGTCGGCCCCAAATTGGAAATTTTAAAGTCAGCGACTTAAAGTATAAATAGAAGGCATCTCACTTCATTTTCAAATAAAGTGAAGAAAAATGGGATAAGCATAAAACTTCTCATACATGAATTATGTCAAACAGTTTGAATGTTTAGGGCTTTGATTAAAATTTACTCCATAAAACTTTAAAATCAAAACTACCAATCCAAAGCACTTCAAAGTTCAAATAAACTGAAGATGAAGCAAACACATTGTACACAAGTATTTTTTGTCAAATGACCAGGCAAAACCCCAACTTAGGGAAAACCCTGAAGAATAATTTTTCCATAAAGATGAGTACTCAGAAATTTTCAGCACAAGAAATTATTTCTTCAACCCTCACTGACAAAATTCCAAACTTTAATGACAGCAACAAAGTACCTTGTTTTCCGTGCAAATCAACATCTGTACTTTCTGCTGTACGACCCCCACATGTGCCAGTACATCCTGAACAGTCTGTTGTACCTTCTCACTCAAAAACAATGCCCACAGGTGCCTGTAATTAATGCTGTATGGACTGTACAACCAACATTTAATGCACAACAATTTTCTTGGGAATCGTGCCCTCACACACGACTGTACTTGCTGTACAGTCTGCACTAAATGCTCCAGCATGTCTTGGGAAATGCGCCTCTTCTTGTAAATCGTGCAACTGCTGCTAGGGTATCTCTTCTTTCTCCTTCACATTCTTCTTCTTCCTCTCTGATGGTGAGTGTATTCTTCAATGTTCTTTCTCTTTGTTTTATACTCCAAATTTGTAACTACCTTCACTAACTACCCTAATCAAGCATTGAGATTTAATTACAAAATCAAGGGTCATCATTAAAACTCACTTTTAATAATTAAATACATTAATTATTAAATACTTCACTTAAAGTGAGCCACTTTATAAAGTACAAAACATTAACTGTTTATTTATATAAAAGTCCCTTTTTACATAAATATACAAAAGACAAAGTCTCAAGTCCTTCTCATCACACTCACACCAAAAATATGAGTAAGGACCTTTAGAGTTATCATCTTCCAACATAAAGCACTCAAGCAAGTTCGCTTAAGAGGAGGAAGAAGTTCGCTACAACTAGTAGAAGACTGTTTTGGGGTTCTCCATCTTTGGAGAGGTTTCTGTTTGTGTTCTTAGGGTTTATGCTACTGTTATCTGGATGTACATTGATCTCTGAACATTTTACCTCTGTTGAAAGGCTTGAGATTGGGGGAGACAATAGCTTTGTATTGTCGATGGTTGGGAGGTGATAGATCATCGCCGTGGTTAAATGAACTCCATATTTTGTTTTTGTGCTTTGTCATTCCTTTAGTGATCCTATTTTGCTATGCTGCTATTGTCTTAAAATGTAACAAAGAACACTATCAGCTACGACTTTCTTCTTCAAAAATACAGAGAAGAACTTGGATCCCTCATCTCTTCCTGAATCCATTGCAAGCAAGCATGTACCCATGCGCCTCTGGCTATGTGCTGCTTCTCTTTGTGCACTACCAACTCCAACCAAGCTGCATCTTTCTGAAGAATGGAGTTATGTAATCCTCATACAACTATCAATTCCATAAGAGGTTGGTGGTGCATGACATTTCCTTGTTGACAAGTTGTACTTCCATTTTTGATTTTTTCCATCTTTCTAATTTTTCATCCTCTATAAGCAAGGTGCGATTTCAAACTTTTAAATGAGAAATTTTCTTATGTTCTTGTTCCTTTTATTTATATTTCCAATTGCGTTGAGTGACATTTGACACATGTTCTATTTTCTAGATGAAATTTTTTTGGTTCAGGGTTTCATTGTGAGATCATACACTATTATCTTCCTTTGAGTATGATAAACTATCAAGCATCTCTTCATGTTTAGGGTGATCAATTATCAGGCATCTCTTGATGCTTAGGGTGAAAGCACCTATATCCATCTATGGTGGTCCTAGAATTATGTAAATGTCTTTTACACACAGAATTAATGCTGATTTGGGATATGAAATGATAGTCGTCAATTGTTAGTTGTAGGTCCTTTAATCGATATTGCTTTTCGTCTCAAAAGTTTATTTTTTTGATTATATTTGGTTCAGAAATCAATAAATGGTTAGCCAGTTCAGTGCAAACAAAATTATTTAATTTTGCAAGGAGTAATGGCAACAGTGATATCTTTCTTTTCGACGGTCTCATTTTTTTTAATAAGATTGAAACAAATATTTTGTAGTGTCAAGAAATTATCTTCTTTTCCTTACCAGTGGGATCCATTTTTATATGTTTATATAATAAACTATGACTCTAGACCTTTACACTGTGAAACATTTTAAGATCTATAGATCGTCATAAATATTATGCTATAATCAGAGTATACATATATTATTAATGATTACAAAGCAAGTTGTCGTCTTACATATACATTTCTTACTCATATTGTTGTTATGAAAAGGGTTTTGTATAGAAAATGAGGTTTGATTAGATTCTAACTTTGGATTGTTCAAACATCTCTTGCATTAACTATTTCTCTAGCTAATCTACTGTGTTGAAGTTTGCTGCATTTATAAAAATATATCTAGAGTTGATTGGTGCGCATGACTACTGCTTTTGAATTTTAATACTTGAAGTTAACACTATTTTTTTTGCTTTTGTGTCTTTATTGTTAAGGATGCGTGTAGATTAGATTGGTGCTTATTATTTAAGCTAATGAGGGATTGTGTTTTATTGAAGGTTGAGGCATTGGGTGAAATTGAACTTGCAACAAAATTGTTGAAGGATGATATTGAGGAAGAGGTGAGGGCTTTGGCATAAATTAGTTTTACCTTTACTGTCTCTCAAGAATACAATAGTTCTCTTTCTAAACTAAGTTTTTGGGGGCTCTATTCTCATATTATTTTTCTTTTGAAGTTATATAATATTTTCCATCATTGTTTTGTTGTACGCAATTTATTCTAATTTCTTTTCTTATGTCACATATTTAGATTGCAACACCAACTGTATTTTGATGACCAAACTTTCAAAGGATGACTTTTTTGCTACTCTTGTTAGGTATTGTTTCAAATATAGGTTGAAGGTGCATTTCTTTAATTTGGCTCAATGCATTTGATATATGCAGGAAGATCCTCTATATTCTCATTACCAACGACTTCACTGCAATATTCTTCCCCTTGATGAAGAATGCGAAGATGTTGCGCTGGTACCAAATTTCTATTTCAATTTTTTTATATTTTTAAACACTGGCTCTCCTATAGAAGTTGATTAACAATAAAACGAGCCACCATAGTTGTCTATACTTTATATGTATTGAGTTTAGAAACGAGGATAAGCAAGACTATATTTGGGCTATGGCTACATGAAAGTTTCTATCTTTACTTTTTGTATGAGAGAATGTTGTAAATATATTTGGTGTTGAGTTTCACTCGTTATAATATGTATGTATTTTTCCTTGGAAAGAAAAAACTTATTTTTTTTGTATCAACCAAAATTACATTTCTTAGATGCTTACAAAAGAAGTGTTTATGGACAATCTAGTGGTCAATAGATCAGCAAGTAATCGACCATTAACCCACCACAACTATAGATCTCCATTTCAAAGTGTCACTACTAGGAGTTTCTCTTTTAGGTTTCCTAGGTCGAATAGTGAAGGAACCTAGACTTACCAAGGGAGTGACTCTAGCCTTGCTTCTTCTAAGGCCAACAAAAGGAGATCTAGCTAACCCTAAATACTTGCCTAGCAATATTTTTAAGGAAGACTTGCCTATTTATGGATGATCAATCAAGTTTAAGACACACTCTAGGTTTAATATTTCAATGATGCAACAAAAATACGACCATGAGCATAAATACATGATACCATAAGTAAATGAAATAAAAGCACTACTTTAACAATTGACTATTGAAACTTCTTGAATATTAAACCCCCAAATCCTGAAATGGCTTTTAGTCACACGGTGTGTCAAGCTACTGTAGCCCTTTTATCTACCTATGTAGTTCCAACGATGATGCTTGATCGAATCTTTCAAAGTATTAACTAAGAAGGATAGATTGCACTGTTGGGCACACCGCTTGACTTCTTAGGTATGTGAAGCGTAATCTTACCGAATGTTGTTTTCGGTTCACTACAATAACATAACGAATGATAGGATAGATTTAGGATGCTTAAGGGGATCCTCGATATATACAAGGTACATGGGGTCCAATTCCATGTTCATTGTTGTCTAATGTGGTACTACTCAAAGAAGGTTACTAGATTGGAGTCAAGGGGGATGTTCAATAACTTGCATCAAATGGGTATGTGAGGAGATGTGTCCCAAGAATGGTTAGTATCTAGTAGGGGTCCCTTCAATTGCATTTTTACCCACCTAATGACAAACTTCTGGTGTTATTTATAGGTGTTGAAACATGTCTTCGAGTCAAGAATCCCCAACAGTCTTTTTGCCATATATGCTCATTAGTAAGAAAATTCAATATAATATTTCAATTCAATATCTTAATCCTATTTCAGCGTTCAAGTTTGAAATTTGACAGTCTTTCAAAAAAATTTCGGATTCGTTTTAGTTCGACGAATTTAATGTTTTTTTTGAAACCCTAAATTGCGTGCCTACTATCTCCTGCCTGTTGTCGCTGTTATCCACTAAAGTTACAATTAAGTGGATTTCCAGTGAGCCGTCGAAGTTGTGAGCAAGTCCCTTGTTTGTTATCAATGCTCACAAGTTCTGTTGTTCATCAGGGCCATTTCTGGGCTCTTTTTTTAATAATTACATGTTCATACCCCTTGGAGATATTGCAATAAATGTACTAGCATGGAAAATGTTTTGTAAAGGACTTGGCTTCCTAGGACTTAGAGGCCAAGCCGATCATTCCAAGGTGTTTTTTCCCTTGTTAATTGTTATCCATTAATTTTGCACTTGGTGGATTTCCATGTTAAAGTTAGTGCAATCATGAGACCCATTCTTAGGGAGGATGGTACCCTAGTTAGTAACTAGGGCAGAGTAAGACCCTAGAAGGTACTGTTCCCGCCTAATACACACTTTATGACACGGGAAAGTCTCCAACCCGCTTTGTGTGTCCTTGGGGGCAAGTTAGAGCTGGGGACCACTGTCACCACAGTCCACAACTCCTCCGTTTAGGCTAGATCCCAACAGAGCCAAGGGGGGTAGTCCCTACAGGAAAATAAGTTCCAGATTTATTAACTATTAGTTAAAGGGATCTTTTACTAAGATTACAAAATTACAAGACCAATGTCTAGATTAAATGGAGTCAAAATATTACAAGTTACAAACGATAACAAATCAAGGTATCTAAGCAATGTACAGATGAATTAAATTTATCAATATAAACAAATGAACAAGATTTACAAGATAGCAGAAAAAGTGCTTTAAGTGAAGATTATTAAGCCAACAGTAAATTAAAAAAGGAAAGACTTTAAGTTAAATTACTTGAAGCAGTTTACAATGGTTAAGCATTCACCACATGAACAATTGCAGAACTGAAAGTAAATACTTGTAACTGAAAAGTGAAAGGCTTGCAAATAAAATAAAAGTGAAAGTGTTTGTAGTAAAACCTTGAACAACAAGGCAAAGATAAAAATGACCAATGTTTGTAGGACGTTTTGCAATGCTTCTTGGTTCGTTTTAATCAATTTTATTAAAGTTTAAGTCTTTGATTAAGTTTTAGATCCGGTGGTGTGACTACCCCGATCTAGTTCTTCTCAAACCGAAGAGGGATTGCTGTTGTGCTCAACAGGTGGGAGCAAAGCCCACCCCTAGCTCACAGGTCAAACCCCAATGGCCCGGTGCTCACAAGGAGGACGTCGATGCGCCTAGAGACCCCCTCGGTCTACTACCCCTTGCAGCTTCCGAGTCACTGTTTTTAATCAATTCGAAAATTGCTAGATGGATGCCTATTAAACTAAGACTTCCCTTTCCCCTGGTCGTATCTCGGAGTACCCCGGAGGGTGATAACCGAGTAGAGGAGCAGGATGTGGGAAGTTGTTGTTGGTAATTTTTAAAAATTAATTTTAATATGGGTGATTAAGATGCAATCTAAATTTTAAGTTATCAACAAGATCACCAAGCGATTTCCCTTATGGGAGGTGCTGGTATTCGATCTTGGACTGAAAATAAAATGTGTTGAAGATTGTAGCAGGAAAATAAAAGTGTTGCTTTAATTACCTAAGCCCCCACTTCTCCTGCTTTTCATATCCAACTTGAAGTCCCTAAAGGGAGATGACAAGTGGATAGAGGATACGCAGGATATATGGGTTGTATGGTTACTTCCTTTAACAAAAAATTAAAGATTACTGAACTTGAAAGAAAACTATAAAAGTAAAGCCTAACCGCACAGCAATCTCTGTGACAGAGATGGCGGTCTGTCACAGAGATAGGTGGGTAACAGGAAAAATAAATCTGACTACGCTAATCTCACAACAATCTCTGTTACAGAGATGGTGGTCTGTAACAGAGATAGGTGGGTGAATGAAATAAACTTGAAAGAGAAATAGAACTTAAAACAGTAAACTAACCTCACTTCAATCTTTGTGACAGAGATGATGGTCTGTCACAAAGAGAGGTGGGTGAACAGAAAATAAAGCTAGTTTCTACTTCCTAATCTATTTACATGTGTGTTACAAGAGCTTATAAAACTTTGCGGAATACCCCAAGAGAAACTCTCGTTGGGGTTTACAATAATCAGAAAAAAGAAGAAGGAGAGTTGAGGGTTTGAACCCCTTTTGGAACCGGTTGAAGGTTGAGGTATTCTCTGCCTATTCGGGCAGCACCTCCCCTTCACCTGTGAAAAACTTGTCACAAACCAGCAAGCTTTACTTGCTGGAAATTACAGAAAACTCAAAAAATTTGTTAGACAAGGTTAGTACCAAAAAATCACTATATTACAGTAAAAAATCTGAGCGAAAATATGACAGAAATACGAAGTTTAGAGGGCTGGAAACTCAGCTGGAAACTGAGTTTTCAGCCACCTAAATGATGCTAAAACAGTAGATTTAAAGCCTTTAACTAATATACTAAGGATTGGGGCCTTAAAACCGAGGTTTTTATCACTATACAGTGATAAAAACTGAGTTTTAAAACCCTTGTAACAGAAAGTGCGAAAATGAAAACAGAAATATAAATGGCTGGAAATGACTGTTTTTTAAGGTGAAAACAATATATAAATAGCAGAATTCAAAGCCTATACTGATATACTACGGGTTGGGGCTTTAAAACCAAGGTTTTTGTCACTATACAGTGATAAAAACTGAGTCTTAAAACCCTTTTTTCCAAAAGTGCG
>LPNX011094797.1:480550-522420 GCA_001517045.1 Pseudotsuga menziesii
ACCTTAGGGCCCCCAATAGTCTCATGAGGTTCTTGGTCTGGGACGAAGCAGGTTGATGCCATTGCAAAGTCCCTACCATGTGGTTAGGGCCCCTATATGTCTCTAGGGTATTCTGGTCTGGGACCAAACGGTTTCTTGGACACAAGGTCCAAGTAGATTTTGCAGGATGAGAAAGAGACTTCTTGGTCTGGGAACAAGCAATTCCTGCAGGAGCACCCCTGGTCAGTTAACCAGGTGAATCTTGGTCATTTTGACCAAGATGATGTCCTCTCTCCTAATCAGTTATTGCTAGGTTGTTTCTCAAGGGATTGGCCACCCCTTGATAATGTCATTAGCATCTAACCCTTAGGAGCAGTATTGAGGACCAAAGGATCGTACCATCCAGTTTGAATCTTCCCCTTATACATTGATGATAAAACATATGAAACAATGTACCTTGAGAGAGAGAAAGATTAAAGTCCTTGGTCTTGTTGGTCCTATAGGTAAAAAATAAATGTTTGCCCACCTTGATCTTGTGGGTATGTGGGTTGTCTTTTTGCGACCCCCTTGGTTGATTCATGGTCCTTTATCTTACTTGGTCCTAGCACTCTTATTGTGTGTGTACCTTTGTTATGACGACTCTTACCTTATGTTTTTTTTAGTACACTAACCCAAGTTATTTACTTTATGGTTTTATTATAAGACCATTGGAATTGTTTATGGTCTTATTATAAAACCATTGAACCATTTACTTTATGGTTTCTATTAAACCATTGGACCATTTATTTTATTTATGTCTTTTATTTGGACCTTTGATATACTATCCTAAGTCATTTTATTTTATAGTTTTGCGTTATAAAATCTTTGGCCCACTTTTCTATTAAACCTTTGGACCATTGGTTATGATTTTATCGTGGACCATTTTATTTATTTGACCTATGGTACCCTATCTTAAGGATAGTCAAGGTTATAAAGTCAGCCCATGTAATCTATCCTACTACACTCATGAGCAACATGACCGTGTAGCATGACTGTGGTCTTTCTCTAGCATGATTGTGTAGCGTGACTGTGGTCTTTCTCTAGCGTGACCGTGTAGCGTGACTGTGGTCTTTCTCTAGTGTGAGTGTGTAGCATGACTGGGTTCTCTTACTCTTACCTGCTGCTCCATGTGACTTGCATCGGCATGATCGTATCTTTGTTTGCAGTGTGACTGTTCTCCCCTTCCTTGCGCCGGCAGCGTGAACCTTGCTCCAACAGTGCACCTCCGCGTGACTGTACTTTGGCTCTTCCATCTGAAAGTTTTTGAAAGTTTCCCCAACCCGGTTTCAAGCCTTTTGGGTTCTCTGCATGGTTTAATGCCCAACCCTTCAATGCATAAATTTTAACAAAAATTTACTTGAGTGAAACACATGAGGATCTTTTTCTCAATTTTAAACAGTCCAGAAATTTTCTTTTCAACTGGAAATTTAAAACTCAGAAAATTTTAGATAGTCAAACACATGAAAAAATAATGCGCCTGTTTTTGACCAATGGTCCAGGACAAAACCCCCACGGGAAAACCTGTTTTCAGAGTGTGAGAGATTTTATTAATTTTCAGACAAATTTTACAAACCAAGAACAACAGTACTTATCTCAATCCTTCCTCGAAATTCGTGTCAGAAACTCACTGACAGAACTGTATGGACTACTCACAAATTCACCCCTCTAAATCTTTGCCACACATGTGAAACTGTACGGAACAGTACGGTCTGACAGTGTACTGCCTGCTGCAATTAATGACCTCGAAATCTATGCCCAGTACGGTCAGCGATTAATGCTCTATGGATTCTGCAACAACATTAAATGCTGTATGGATTCTTGTCAAAAAACATGCCAAACGTACGATCTGGTACAGTACGACTTGTCTCAATTTTTGTTGCAATTAATAGTTCAGCCTTCCTCGATTTCCGTGCTAACTTTGTATGGAAACTCAAAATTTATTCGGAAATGTGCCCAATTTAAATTCTGGAATTTTCTCTCTCTTGGTTGAAATTCTCTTCAAACCCTCACTCTCTCTGTTTTTCTTCCTCTCTCCAAAAATCTCTTCTGAAGAATGATCACAAATGAATTGAACTTTTTCCTTGCCCTAGACCTTTTTGTTCTTGGTAACTTCCCTGTCAATCTAACGATCAAGATTAGACTAGATGAAGGGTTCACATTAAATGCTCCATTAAATAATAATTAAATGACATTTAGTGCACTCATGTCATTGCACCGAGAGAAGTGAGGTGTTCTCTAGCCTAGTATGGGGGAGATCCTGTCACGTTAGTCACATTATGCTTAGCCGACATAAATCAAAATTTACTAAAAAGGAAAAAATGAGCAATATAAATTACATATAGCTTAAATAAAAAAAAATTAAACTAGCATAGATCCATTTTAAATCCAGATTTATCAAGTACCCAGAGTGATTCAAAGGTAAAAATCGTACACCTCAAGAAATTGGATCCCTCTCGGTGCTTGATAGATCCGGATTTAGAATGGATCTATGCTAGTTTAATAAAGTTGAGCAACCCCTTTTTTATTTAATCACTCAACTTTTTAAATGTGAACTTAGGAAAATACAAACACCTAGCTTTTTAATAAAGTCACTTTAAAATTATAAAGTGCTTCTCACTTCATTAAATGCACAAAATGACTAGGAGTCACAATTAAGTGTCCTTGTCCACCGCAAGACAAATCTAGGTGGACAAACACTTCCTAGGTAACTTTTCAACACTCCCTCTTATCGAGGAAAGTGTTTTTCACCACTCCCAACTTATCTCTGAAGTAGACATGCTTCCCTCTACCCAAAGCCTTTGTGAGAATGTCAGCCACCTGCTAATCTTTCGGAACATACTGCAATCGAACAACCCCTCTTTGAGCATAGTCCTTGATGAAGTGATATCTAATCTCATAGAGCTTGATGCAACTCTGATTATCACACTGTATAATTGTAGGACTCAGCTCCATATCAAACAAATCCACCATCAACTTGCGAAGCCACAAGCCCTCACAACTGGCCCGATTGGCTGCCATATACTCAGCCTCAGCAAAACTCAATGCCACGGACTTTTGCTTCTTGCTGAACCACAACACAACTGCCGAACCCAAGCTGAAGCAACAACCGAGAGTGCTCTTCCTGTTCGAAACACTACTTGCCCAATCTTCTGTATAGCCAACCAATCCCACTCCACCTGATCTCCTATAATCCAATCCATAATCGGCTGTACCTACAAGATACCTCAAAATGTGTTTTGCAGCAGTCCAATGCACTCTCCTAGGCTCCGCCATGAACTGACTGAGAGTGTTCACTGCAAAACTCATATCTGGTCTCGTGTTGACCAAATACATCAACGAACCAATCAACTGACGATACAAAGTAGGGTCCACCAACTCTCCCTCTGAAGCATGAAGCTTCACCCAGTTGGTGATCATGGGTGTCGACATAGGTCTGCAATCTCTGATCTGAAATCTTTTCTGAACATTTGTAGCATATTTTCCTTGCCCCAAGAAAACATGTCCATCCTCCTGCCAAATCTCCATCCCCAAATAATAATGCATCAGTCCAAGGTGTGTCATCTCGAACTCTGAAGCAAGATCCTTCTTGCATGCATCAATCAAATGCTCTTCGCCAGTAATGAACAAGTCATCAACATATAGCAGAAGAATAAGTGGAACACCACCAACCACAATGTAGTACAGGTTGGGTTTCGCTTCACTCTTTTGAAACCCAATCGAAAGCAAGTAGGTATCGATCCTGGAATACCAAGCCCGAGGGGCTTGCTTTAGACCATACAAGGCCTTTTTCAGCTTGCAAACTTGAGAATCTCTCTCACACACCTCAAAGCCCTATGGCTGCTCCAAATACACCTCCTCCTGTAGAAAACCGTTGAGAAAAGCGGTTTTCACATCCATTTGATGGATCTTCCAACCCATCTTTGCCACAACGGAGATCACTGCCCTGATCGAAGAAAATCTGGCCTCTAGTGCAAATGTCTCATCATATTCAACTCCCTTGACCTATGAGAAACCACGTGCAACAAAACGAGCTTTGAACTTTTTAATACTTGCCATCTGCAGCATGCTTTATCTTGTAAAGCCAGTTGGAAGTCACAACTGACTTCCCCTCTGGTCTCAGAACTACTTCCCACAACCCATTCTTCATGAAGGAGTTATACTCCTCCATCATGGCATCTCTCCATACTTGGTGTGCAGAAGCCTCCTCATAAGTATCGGGAACGGTGTCATGCAAGCTAGTCACCTATGCCATATAGCTGGAAAATCTCTCAGATGCCATGCTCTCTATGACCTCCCTCTTGGGTGGTCCAACTGACTCCTCTGCTTCCTTCATCAACTCCTTAAGCCAACTTGGCTTTCTCTTCCTGGAGCAAGCATCCTGTCTCAGACTCTCCTCTACCTCATCATCAGACACATGTCTCCTTGAAGAAGTACCAACAACCTGAGAACCTGTCCCTGGTGAACCTGTACCTATACCACTCGAACTCGAATCACCTGAAGGTGTCACTTGTGAACCTGTGATTCGTGAACTTGTCCCTGTGAACTCAGCCCTTGTAACTGAACGACCTGTAACCTGTGACCCAGTCACACCTGAAACCAGTGACCCTGAACTCTGACTTGCTAAACTTTGTGCTGTCACTTGTGTAGTACCCTATTGATCCCTCATCTCCGAATCAAGAGACCTCCTGAAGGCTTTCTCCTCCTCAAACTTCACCTCCCTTCTCACCACATCTTTCCTCTGTGTAGGAAGGTATATGCGAAAAGCCTTCGATGTCTCATCGTAACCAACAAAAATAGCACACTCACCTGTAGCCTCCAACTTTGTCCTCTTCTTAGAAGGGAGATGAGAGTATGCAAGGCAACCAAAAATCCGAAAGTGACCTATCTCACGTACTTTCCCTGTGAATGTCTCTTTAGGAGTTTTACTTCCCAATGCACGATGCAAACTATTGTTCAAAACATAAACAACCGTACTACAAGCCTCTGCGCATAGAAAGAAAGGAATAGTCTGACTATGCAGCATGGCTCTAGCTGCACCCACTATAGAACGGTTCTTCCTTTCAGCCACTCCATTATGCTGTGGAGTGTAAGGAACATTCAATTGCCTCTTTATCCCCTCCTGTCGACAATACTCATCAAAAGCATGGGAAGTATACTCACCTCCATTGTCTGACCGAAGTACCTTGATCTTCTTTCCTGTTTGGTTCTCCATAATAGCTTTGAACTCTTGGAACCGAAGCAAGACTTCCTCTGATCTCTTGCTTCTAAGGAAATAAATCCAGGTCTTCCTGGAAAAGTCATCGATGAAAGTGATATAATACTCATACCCTGTCAAAGAGGCAGATGACATGGGACCACACAGATCTGAGTGAATCAACTGAAGCACTCCCTCTGATCTAGAATCACTGCTTGGAAAAGCAGTCTTGGTGTACTTTTCCAAAGCACACCCTCCACACACACCACTCAACTCTGTACTGAAATATGACATACCTGTCGTCATATCTCTCAACATCCTCAAAGCTGGATGGTGAAGATGGGCCATCCTCCTGTGCCATAGATCACACAACTCACTGCTGCTCTGAGTGGTAGACAGTGCGTGATGTGGCTCGAAGAGAAGCTTGTACAGTTTCCCGCATTTGACTCCAATCACCTTTGAATCAGATGGACCTGCTACCTCGGGAAAGATGTGAACTTTCCCATCAAGGACATATACATCGAAGCCTATGTCCTCAATCATGAAAACTGAAACAAGGGTCTTCTTAAGCCCAGGGACATACAACACATCCCTCAGATATATAGGTTGCATGGACTCCCTCTCAAAGCGGATAGTCCCACGCCCAACTGGACTCACCACTGTGTCATCTCCCAATACAACCTCCATCTCCAAGTCTGACTCTGACATCTCTGTGAACATGTCGTGATCACCTATCATATGACTGGAAGCTCCACTATCAATGTACCAAGTGGAGGAAGTAGTGGTGGCACTCAACGAATGCCCAACTATCATGGAATGCTCCATGCGGTCCTCAAAATCCCTGCTGGTGATAGAAGATGCTCTCTCAACACTAACACCTACAAAGAGAGAATAGTCTCTCTCAAATCTCGCTGCAAACTCATCAATCTCCCCTGTAGCTGCAGTTTGCTTCTTCTTCTTCTTCTTATTAGGACACTGTCCAGCATAGTGTCCCATCTTCTGACATGCAAAGCATTTCACTTTGCTCATGTCCTTCTTCCCATCATGCTGTTTGGCTCCCTCCTTGGAACCCTTCTTGAACTTCTTTTTCTTCTTGCGCTTTGCTGCTAAAGCAACATTCTCCTCATCATCCCTTTGATGTCATGAGCTGCCCTGTATGAAGCCTCTCCCTATCTCCTCCTGTGTGACATCATTCCACAATCAATCCCATGTGGGTATGTTCTCCCTCCCAATAATGGTCTGAACAAATACAATCCACTACTGAGATACCCTATTTAGTGCTGTGCGCACCATCTTAGGGCTACCTATTACCTCTCCTACAGCTGCAAGCTCATCTCTTACCTATGTGATCTTGGTAAGATATTATGCCATGCCTTCCCATTTACTGATGCACACACTCTTCAATTTCTCTCTCAATACCATCTTCCTGTTTTCATTGGAACTCTGATAAAGATTTGTCAAAGCTGTCCACATCTAAAATGCATGGTCTTTGGTTGAAATGCGAGGGATCACATGATCCTTCACTGCATCAAGAATGACCTTTCTTGCCCTCACATCCCTCTTCATAAAAACTGCCTTATCTGTTGCATCAGCGGGTACTAATACAGGATTTGTTGTTGTCCCATGAACTATATCCCATAGTTCATTCTCTTCAAAAATCAAACTAATTCTAGCCTTCCAAGGGCTAAAATTTGCAGCCCCTTCTAATCTATCTTCCACTCTAAGACCGAAACCATGACTGCAACCTGTAACTTCAAGCAAGCTGTTCAAGATTTCTTTTCTTCAAACCACAGTTTCTGAATGTTTAAAATTCTGAATCTTTAATGCTGCTCTGATACCATGAAAGTTTTTGAAAGTTTCCCCAGCCCGATTTCAAGCCTTTTGGCTTCTCTGCATGGTTTAATGCCCAACCCTTCAATGCATAAATTTTAACAAAATTTAACTTGACTGAAACACATGAGGATCTTTTTCTCAATTTTAAACAATTCATAAATTTTCTTTTCAACTAGAAATATAAAACTCAGAAAATTTCAGACAGTCAAACACATGAAAAAATAACACGCTTGTTTTTGACCAATGGTCTAGGATAAAACCCCTAAGGGAAAACCCGTTTTCAGAGTGAGAGATTTTATTAATTTTTAGACAAATTCTACAAACCCAGAACATCAGTACTTATCTCATTCCTTCTTCGAAATTCATGCCAGAAACTCATTGACAGAACTGTATGGACTGCTCGCAAATTCACCCCTCGAAATCTGTGCCACGCGTGTGAAATTGTATAAAATAGTACGGTTTGACAGTGTACGACCTGCTGCAATTAATGACCTCAGAATCTATGCCCATTACGGTCAACAATTAATGTTGTACGAATTTTGACAACAACATTAATTGCTGTATGGATTCTTCTCGAAAAACATGCCAAACGTACGGTCTAGTACAACACGGCCTCCCTCGATTTCTATGCCAATGAATACTTCAGCCTTCCTCGATTTTTGTGCTTACTTTGTCTGGAAAGCCAAAATTTATTGGGAAATGTGCCCACTTCAAATTATGGAATTTCTCTCTCCTGGTTCAAATTCTCTTCAAACCTTGACTCTCTCTGTTTTTCTTCCTCTCTCCAAAAATCTCTTCCGAAGAATGATCACAAATGAATTGAACTTTTGCCTTGCCCTAGACCTTTTTGTTCTTGGTAACTTCCCTATCAATCTAACGATCAAGATTAGATTAGATAAAGGTTCACATTAAATGCTCCATTAAATAATAATTAAATGACATTTAGTGCTCTCATGTCATTTAATAAAGTTGAGCAACCCCTTTTTCTATTTAATCACTCACTTAACTTTTTAAATGTGAACTTAGGAAAATACCAACACTTAGCTTTTTAGTAAAGTCACTTTAAAATTATAAAGTGCTTCTCACTTCATTAAATTCACAGAATGACTAGGAGTCACATTTAAGTGTCCTTGTCCACCCCAAGGCAAATTTAGGTGGACAAACATTTCCTAGGTAACTTTTCAACATCATCCACGTGACTGTACATTGCTTAGCAACATGATTATTTTTTATTTTTGCTATGCAACATTGAGAGCCATTCTCCTAGGAGAATGAGGACATCTGGTCAAGGACCAGGATGTGGAACCAATCCAGCACTGGAGGACTCAACCTTGAGTTGAGTAGCCATTCTGTTGGATGGGGACATCTGGTTAAGGACCAGGATGTGGAACTAGTCCAGTACTGGGGGACTCAACCTTGAGTTGAGTAGTCATTCTGTTGAATGGAGACATTTGGTCAGGGACCAGGATGTCGAACCAGTCTAGCACTGGGGGACTTAGCCTAGAGCCGAGTGACCATTCTGTTGAATGGAGACATCTGGTCAAGGACTAGGATGCGGAGCCAGTCCAACACTGGGGGACTCAACCTAGAGCTGAGTGGTCATTCTTTGAATGGAGGCACATGGTCAGTTACCAGGAATATGACTCAGTCTAGTACTGGGAAATTCAGCATAGGGCAGCCTAGGGCTGAGGGCCATTCTTCGGGAGAATGGAGGCGCTTGGTCTGTTACCAAGTATTTGACCTTGGGTCAAATTATGTAGCCTATGGCTGAGGCACCTGGTCTGTTACCAGGATATCACTATTAGCCCTAGACCGAATCTGGGCATGTGAGGCACTTTGACCCTCGATCTGTGGGCTTTGTGATCTTCTCCAAGTCGTAGCCACCCTTGTTTAAGACACCTAGTACCCGATCTTGGTGTCACATGGAGTGTGAGATAAAAGCATTAGTAATTCTCTCTATTTACGTTGATATACTTTGAGTGGGGATGAAGGACCACCTTGACCACTTATTTTGACGATAGGGCACTTGAAGAAGGCTAAAGGTAAAAGTAAAAAATACACGAGGACCCTTAGACCATGAAGGAGTCAAAGTGAAAGTGCAAAAAGACCTTTAGTAACACAAAAGATAAAAGTAAAAAAGATAAAAGATTAAAATAATATTATTTTGATCTTTTGAGTTTTGGTCCACTTACAAGTGATTCAAAGGGTATAAAAGAAGATTAATCCATTTCATTATTACACACACTTGCTCATGATTATTAAGCTGCCTCAAAGAAGATTTCTGTTGGTCTTAAAAGAGAAGAAATTTCTTGTGGTTATGCCTAGCATGGAGGTTTCTAGCTAGGGCATCCACTCTTGTTACAAAGAAACCCTAAGCTAGGGTTTTATCCTTGGTGATCACTCACTGTAGCCCTATCTCTTGTTCACGAGCTATGACAACATCATCATCATCAACAAACCCTAATCTACCGGGATATCTCTCTCCTCTTCACGAATAGTCTTCTCTCTCCCAGGTAGCTCAACAAACCACCAACAGTTCAAGGGCAGCCTACATTAGAAGTTTGTGAAGTTTGTCTAGACCTGTGGGCAACAACCATACTCCACGGGAAGCCTGCTAGCAAGCTACCTTTATCTTTGAGCTGTTCCATCAAGTCTTGGTCTGGCAGATAGAAGGCTCGGACATTCCCTAAACCTATAGACAGGTTTTGGGTAGAACTTCGGGTAGCCCTATAGCAACTTAGGCACATTCAGACATTCATTCAGATTCCCGCGCAGGCTCATGATAAAGGCTAAGAAGGCTCCGGGCAACAAAAGAAGAGTTTGGGCAGCTCTCGGGCAGTCAACTGCAAAACTTAGGCAACCCTAACTCTTCACGGTAACCTGTAAAAGGTCTCGGGCAGCTGAACAGAGGTTTGGGCAGTCATAAAGGAAACACAGGCAGACTTGCTCCTCTCTCAGGTAGGTTGTTAACTAGGCTTGGACAGCTCGTTGAACTTTCGGGCAGCCCTCACGAAGTGAACAAAACATCTGGGCAGTTGGAGCAAGTTCACGGGCAGTCTCACTCCATCTTTGGGCAGCTACTCGGATTTATGGGTAGCCTCTGTCTGTCTTCGGGCAATCTGTTCTACTTTCAAGCATTGCTGTGGGCAACCCTATTTTACTTCAGGGTGTCTTATCTTGTTTTCCTGGCAGCAGTGAAATCTCAGTCTAAAAGTGGGCAGGCAACATTGACTTCGGGCAACCCTAAGTCTGATCTCAGGCAATCTATCATTGTTCTCGGGCAGCAGACAGAGCAGTCTTTGGAAGCCTCTGATTGATCTTTGTTAGTGATTGAGCAAAATATGAAGAAACTTGAACTTTAAAACTTTAACCCATAATAACAGTGCATATAAATCTCATCAATAATCCAAAGACATAAATCAAACCACAGAACACAGGATATACCCTGGGAAAACCATCTACGTATTTAGAGGATAAAAAACCCAGCAAACGATCTTAGAGTATGATAGATTAGTAGTAGAGAATGATTACAACACAATAGCAGATTGCTTTCACCGAGAGCACCAATGAGTAGAGATCGAATGGAACACTGTATCTAACTTGTCAAATGCATAACACTTTAATAACAAGTCAAATTAGGTTTTACAACAAAAATAGAATGGTTGCATGCATCAACAATTTGTTAACACTTAGAACACTGATCCATCTTTAATCATGCACCCCATACTGATCAAGTGTCCAGCTGGCACTCCATAATTATCTTCCACATGAAGATATGCGCCTTCCATTAATTAACTAACTCTAACTGAGTAGTTAACTGAGTTGAACTGAATGCAACTGAATAGAACTAGTGCATCTCCATCAGTGTTTATTTCCAATAACCATTTGCATAAATTAAGGAGTTGAACCCGTAATTAACTGAACTTGTTTACCATAACTGCAATTCAAATTCTCTCTCTATCTCTGTGCTTATATTAAATATCTCTGCATGGTCCATGTGTGTTTTCATTAATTAATCATATCATACTCATAAGATCGTTTTTGAACCTATGATCATATGTATTGCCCCAGGTAATATAGTCATTTGCTAAAGTAAATCACTCTAGGGGTAGGTAATCCCTAAAGGAGACTTGTAGCATTTGTTGACCATGACTAGCCATACATCACATAGTAAAGTACACCACCTCACAACATGAGGATATTCGTAGGACTACACAAGCCTACTGTCCACCTCAATGATATGAGGATATTCGTAGGGTTACACAAGCCTACTGTCTTGATATTACTCACAAGACTTTACAACATCACCACCTCAATCATATGAAGATATTCGTAGGACTACACAAGCCTACTGTCTTGATATTACAAGACTGGAGAATGACTCTTGATGCTGTAATCTCAACAATCTTGAGAAGCAGGAAGAAAATAGGGCAGCAAACCCTAATTTGAAATTTTTGTAAAAATGGTCTTTTAAGGATTTTCTGGATCAGGATTCAATCATTCAAACCTATTAGGGTTTAAGAATTATTGACGAACATTCATCTCAAAATTATGAGATTAAAGAAACTCAAGTCATCTCATTTTAGGAGATGAACTACTAATGCTTTTGGGGGTTTTTGTCCTTTGAAGGTCTCCCCGTGAAAATCTCGTGTTCAGTGTGTATGATGTTTTAATGTGTTCATGTATCTATTGCACTTGTTATTCTTATCTATGCTATAGTCTGCAAATTTTTAAGAATTCATGCTAATGCTAAAATTGAACATGGTATCAGAGCTTATCATGTGAAGACCCAATAAGAGACAGATTGCTGTTGTCTTCCTAGACCTTGGGATATTTTGCAGACTTGACATTTGACTAGTAGCAGAGATGGCTACCAACATTTGCAGACCAGAAGAGAAGCTTGAAGGTTCAAGGAACTACAACTCTTGGGAGGCTAGGCTCACAACCATCCTAGAGGAAAATGACGTTGATGACTTGGCGTTTAACACCATAGAAGAGTCAACATCTAGTGCTGGCAGGATTGCTTTCAAGATGAAACAAACAAAGGCTAGAAGGATCATCTATGACTCTATCAAGGAAGCCTTGATGCTCAACATCACATCATTGAAGACTGCCAAAGAATGCTTTGACACCTCGACGGACCTATATGAAAAGAAGGCTCCTAGTGAGAAGAGAGTTTTGAAGAAAAGGCTTCGGACACTGAAGATGAACAAGGATGAAGGAGTGGGACCCTTCTTTATAAAAAATGCACAGGTAAGAGACCAACTTACTGCTATTGGTATTACCGTGGATGATGATGACCTTGTACAAACTGTAGTTGATGGTCTCCCAAACTCTTGGGAAACCTTTTTGGCATCAGTGGTGGACGTGAAAATCAGCCAAACTTTGATAGAATTTGGCATGATTGCTGGGAAGAAGAAGGACGCGTTTTAGGCAAGGCAATTGGCACTAAGGAAGGAAACCTTGTTCTTACAGCTAAGACAAGGAAGTTCAAGAAACCCTCCTTTCAGAAGAAAAGGGAACGAAGCCTCAAGGTAAGAACACCGATGTTTCAAAGGTAGAATGTTATAATTCTAATAAGTTTGGGCACTTTGCTAAAGATTGCAGGCAACCCAAGAGGAAGTTCAAAAGAAGATTCCAAGCTTTTGCTGCAGCAGAAGAAAAAGAAGAAGAAGAAAAACCCTAGAAGAAGAAGAATGTTAAAGCTATCGAAGAAGATGAACCTAGAAGGGAATATTATCCAATCTCTACTCTTTCTGGATCTATCACTAACAATACTAACTTCGGGTTAGTAGATAATGGTGCCTCCAGACATATGACAGGTAATCGTGGAGCACTCACTAGCTAGAGAAAGAAGAAGTTCACCACACAAGTGGAACTTGGAGATGACTTCACTTACAAGATTGAAGGAGTTGGCTCAACTTAACTTCAACTTGATTGAGGAACAGTTTTGCACATTGATGATGTCTTATCTGTTCTTGGTTTGAAGAAGAACCTTCTCTCTATTGTTGGCTGGACAAGGGCTACAGACTTCTCTTCATGGACAAGAAAGTCCTACTTTGGGCAAAGAATGAGAAACTAAGCTCAATTGTACAGATTGGGTTCGAGAGGGAGGTCTTTATAAGGCTTTTGGAAATTCCACACAAACCTTGGTTCATCACATAGTTGAACCATGTGAGCTGTGGCATCAAAGGTTTGGACACCTTCATTATACAACTCTTCCAGGCATACAGAAGACGGTTACAGGTATGCCAGAGATGCCTTCCAAAGATGAAGGTATTTGTAAAGGTTGTGCTCTAGGTAAGAACACTAAGAAACCTTTCTCCAAGAGCAAGGATATATCTAAAGGCTTATTTGATTTGATTCACTCTGACATTTATGGGCCTATGTCTTCACCCTCCTTGAGTGGGTGCTTGTACTATGATCACCCTCGAAGATCTTGGATCAAAGAGTTCAAGGCTTTGATTGAAAATCAGGCAGGAATAAAAGGAGAGCTTCCAAAGGAAGCTGAAGAACTCTCTTCTGAGATCCCAGACTCAGAAGTTCAGAGGGAGGAAGAAGAATTTGTTACTCAAATTATAGGTGTACTTGAAGAGCCTGAAAGTCCGCCAGAAGAACTACTTGAGGCCCCTCCTTCCAAAAGGAGACTTGCTTGGTACTGAGAAATGGTACAAGAAGCTGAGAAACATAAAGCTTCTCCTGAGACTTTTAGAGAAAGTATAAGGCCTCAGAAGTATTTAGGCCTTATGAGCCAGCTTATTAATGCTGAATCTTCCACATTCAAAGAAGCAAGAAGCCAACAGGTTGTTTACAACCTTATCTTGATCCTAGTCGTGTATGTGGATGGCTTGTTCCTTTTTAGAGAGGAACAATTGATAGGTCAGTGTCAGAGGGAGCTCACCTCTAAATTTGAAATGAAGGATCTTGTCCTTGAAGTCTAGCAAAAGGCAGGCGAGATCTTCCTAACACAAGGGAGGTATGCTGTTGATATTGTACTGAGTTTTAGAATGCAGGACTGCAAGGCCTTGAGCATATTTTATAATGTCCTGTTCTAATTAAGCACCAAAACTCCCGCTAACCTACTGTATTCCCATAGGTACGAGCAGGTACTGCATAAAAGGGAATTGACTGAGGACATTTGATACATAGAACATATCGGGACACTCATTCAATATTAAAGTCATCAGTTTGATAAAGAAATCCTTATTTCTTTAGGCTTAAAGTCAACATGAAATCAGAATTGCATGCATGCAAAAGTGAAGCGCAAACGCTAAAAGTGAGATGCAAACCCTAAAAGTACATGCTATTCTATTTAAGAAGAGTTATTAGACCAAAGAGGGCATCTATGATTATTATTGTTGATTTGGAGTTTTTGAGCAACAACAACAAGTGCAATAGCAACAGTTGGGGTTGAAGAGAACGTCTTCAGCTAACGAGGGTTCGACAGTGAAATCTATCCGCCCTAGTCTCTTTCAGGGTAGGCCATCTAGGTCTACTAGCTACATTCATCGTATCCGTCCGTATTCAGTGATTCCGTACCAACAAAATATCTTTTTGCAGGTTCACGTTTTATAGCTGGGGATTGCAAGTTCATGTTTTAGACCTCGAAGGAAGAATGCTAAAACAACAAGAAGAAAACCATTGTTTGAGAAATCTTAACCAAGAACTAGAGGAAAAAATCAAGAAATTAAAAGTGACAAACAGTGGCAAGACGAAAGGTTCGAGAAGATTCAGAATAATAATAATAATCTATTAGAGAACAAACCAGTTCAAATCCAGAAGGAAGCATCCAGACTCTCCAGAAAACAAATTCAAGTTGAGGAAGAAGAAACAAATACAATTCGGTCCTCGTCACAGTTCAAAAGGAAGTCAATCCGATAGAAAAACAAACAACAAGAACTCCTTATCAACACCCAAATTACAAAAAACATTTTGACCAACGTTAGGGTCAAAATGAACAAAAACAGAGGAGATATGATTTTAGAAGAGAAAGAACACAAAATGAACAAACTAAACAGAAAACGAGAAATTCCATCCAACAAAGCGGTCAACAAACAACTCCAATAAAGATCGATCTCGGATGGGCGACTTTACACATGATGCGACAATTTCTCTTGGGAATTTGTAACTCATATCGTTTTGTTTCGTCGAATGTCACAATTACTAACACCAAGATCGAAAATATGTCATTACAAACAAGAAATTAGACGTAAGCCTCGTCTTCTCTAAAGCTTTGAGGACAAAGCTTCTCTTAAGGGAAAGGCAATGTAATGAACAACTTATTATAATAAATAAAATATTAATAATGATCATAAATGAATAATTAAAATAATTAATTGAAGAGACACCTTATGAAGAGTGGTGTCTCCTCACCAATGAAACCCTTGCATGGGTATTTATACAAATATAATCTCTTATTATATATCATCTTTTATCATTAATTATATATTATTTTATCCATTCATGGATTACTGTTCGTTGGCCTATTTGCGTTATTTATTTCGGTAAAATAACGTTTTTACTGTTTCAATGGCATGGCGATAAGAGAAATAATTTAAAATTAAAATATTGACAGTGCCATAACATGCCAACCTAATTCAACATTGTAAGGCTGTTGCTTTTAACATTGTTTGGATGGTTTCACAATATCACTTACATCTCTGTGTCCCATAATATTTGTTGAAGTTGGGTTACTAGAACTATTGTATATTTTAAATGTTTGGGTGTCAATTGTTTTTATTTGTTCTTGTACAAGTATTGAACGTATTGCAAAGGAGTCAGAAAATAGATGATAATTCTATGAGTGTGTTTTGTTGTGATGATTAGAAGTTTGTAGATAACAAGTTTGATCTTTGTTTAAGTATCTTTCTCTGCATTCTGACAGATAAAACGGTACTTGACTAATACCCATGCTAAGACACATTCAAGATACACAATTGAAATTTTACAAGTTTTCAAAGTTTCAAGAGAGGATGAAGATGAGCGCTATGAAAAAGTAAGTTGCATTTCATATGCTTTACGTTATTTCATCGGTGTAGGTTTTTCTAATAATCTGTCATTCCATTTAATCTCATGCAGTTTCGCAGTATAAAAAATCGGATGCTTTTATGGCATGGTTCAAGATTAACAAATTGGACAGGCATTCTTTCACAAGGTCAGCATTTAGAAATGCACATTTTTTTTTCTTTTATTTGTGGATTTGTAAGAGATAATTGAAATCAGCAATATCCTCAATAACAGGTTGATTTAACATGTAGTATCTCTCATTCATTTGTGCAAATAAAAGAATAATTTGCCTTAATTGTTTAGTGCGTGGATTATAAGCCGTCAATTTGTAAGCTTAAATATCCTATCGTGGTTGAGAATTGCACATTGTTTTCTTAATAAAATCTTTATTTAATGCCTGATTTTTTATTTAAATGTGCATGCACACATTGCTTATCTATATATTTATTTATTGATAAATGTCAGTAGAGAGTGGATGGAGGGAGGGAGTATGCAATTATCTATGGATGCACATGTATATACTAAGTTCTATGCAAAGATACTTAAATAAGGGGAATCTATATTCTCAATTTTATTTTTAGAATGAAAACAAGCCATTTGGAAATGATTAATTAATCTAGTTTGACCTAATAATAAAAGCAGTACCGGACCCGATTTCAACTCTTGTATCTCGACAACATGTGGTGAGAATGGAGCTAGAGATACGGTTGACTACTTAAGGTCTGTTCTTGTTGCACCATAAATTAAAACTAATCATTAGAAAACTCATGGAGTATGATAGTAGATAACCTTGGATTAAGCATTAGGTATCGATCTTTTATGTTATTTTTGTTCTTAATGCAAAACCACTTTCAAATATTTATTTGATTAAATTGTGCTATTTTAGTGTTGGTTGTTCCCATAGATACTATTTGTCATGTATTCTTGGTGTTAGGGTATGAGAAAGAAAAGAAGGAGAACTTACATTAATGTCTATTGATGATGAAATAGGCTAGTGTTACTAGAGGTACAAACAAAGATAACAAGGGGAGAACTAAAACACAACTTCCTAATGAAAGACCAAAATAGGCTAGTGTTACTAGAGGTACAAACAAAGATAACAAGGGGAGAACTAAAACAAAACTTCCTAATGAAAGACCAAGAAACATAAAGTTTACTATAAAGGAGACCTTGATAGTATATAAAATAATAAGTATAGATATTGTTATTCACTAATTTTGCACTTAATTGGATTAGCTGAGGAGCTGCCATTTGACAAACATGATAAATGTTTGATTCCAGTGTATTAGATGATCCGCCTTTGTGCCTAGCCAGTTTTGGCTAGTTAGTTTTTTATTTGAATAATTATGACCATGGCCCCTCGAGGTTTGTAATAAAATGTGCTAGTAGGGTATTTTGAGTGGTTTGGTCTCCTAAGACGTAGAATCTCAACTAAGGTATTCTAGGGAGGTTTTTTGCCCTTGACAATTATGCTTTGCCTATAGCCGAGTATAATTGACAAGGTTTTCTCCTGCTTCCTCCAAAGCTAGAATGCCCGATTTTGAATTCTGGGCCTTGGGGGGTTATTAGAGCCCAACTAAGTGTTTATAAACCTACTAGGCATTGTTAGAATAAAACATGGTCTTGTCCCAAGTCAATAGGACTTTTAAAAATTTTCTGAATTTTTTTTTCGAATGGGTTATTTTTTTTAAATTTTTTAAATTATTTCCCTAAGTTTTTTGATTAATTTTTCCATAAATTAATTGGAAAAAACCCGTTTGTAATAAGTTAGTCATCCAGAGTCTGAATTCAGTGATTGAAGGCTCTAACCTTAAGCCAAAAATCATTCTTGATTGGCCAGCCAGTCAGATCCAACTTTCAGATCATCAATCAGACACATAACGCTCATTTTCTCAAAAAAGTCATTTTCGAGGAACAAATGATTATTTTGGAGAAAATTAGAACTCTCCAAATTAATCCAAATTTAGCGAAATAAAAGGCTAAATGACATCTCAATGGGCATTTATGATGATTGGAGTTATCATAACTCAGCTTCAGTTAGCATTTAGTGAGCAATAAAGTATATTCAGTTAACGGATTTGTCATCTCCAGCTAAACTCCCGAATTGGATGAAATGGAGAGCACTCATTGGTTTGATGATTTGATCGAGGTAAAGAATGAAGATAACAGCAGCAGTGGCCACTCCAGACCTAGCAATGGCTCCTCCATACCTAAGTTGTGGCCTCACCTACCAGCTCATGCCTCCCTTCACCATTCACGCCCCTCTTCAGCATGGGGGCACCTTCTACACGTGTGGGCTCAGTTATGGGTTGTTTGCAGTGGTTAGGGTTGGAGTGGGAGGCCTCCCCTCACTCCCAGCTCTTCATGTTTAGGTCTGGGTTCTCAATTATGTGCCGAGCCGGTCAGGTTATGTGATTTAGTTTTAGGGTTTTAGCTTGATCTCATTGTATAAATAGAGGCTTCTTTAGCTCTATTCGGATGGAGAGTTTGGCATAGAAACTCTGTTGGATTTTGTAAGCTTCTTTTGTTAATAAAATATTGAGACTTTGGAGGTCATTTGGTGGGCTTTTGGCATTGTGTCTTCGTTCTATGTGAAGTAATATCTCTTTCACCCTACCCTTGTATTGCAATTTGATTATTATGTTTATTGAAGACTAACAATCTAGTACTTAGGCTTCTAATCAAATTTGCAATGAGTGTTTGTGTCTTCAGGGATTGCATCTAGTAGGAGCTCTCGACATCTAATACCTTCACCATACAAGTGTTCCATTATTAATATATTTTGTTTGTAGGGTTGCAAGCGGTTCTGGATTTTTTCTTGCCTTCTCCAACAAACTTCAAAAAATTCTCTTGGTTACATTGGTTAATACAAAGCGGATCTACATCTTTACAAGTTTTATTCTATCGATTTGTTTTCCAAGTAATGCAATTAATTCTCAACTTATTCACATTTCTAGATCTTGCATTATGATTGGCTAAGTAGATCAAATGTTCATACTTTGATCTATTTGTTGGGTTTAGATCTACTATCTTTCAAATCTATAACTTTTATTAGATCTAAAATTCTAGTCTCATTTCAAGTTTGTAAATCCATTTTTCTTTTTGCCTTGGAAAACATGCAAATTTTCCATTTTTAGGCTTGCTGGTTTTTTCTGTGTTTTTTACTTTTTTTTTAAAATTCTGGAAATTCATAAAATCATAAATTTTTTCGAAAATTTTCCAAAAAGTTAATTTTTCAAATTTTTTTGTACTTTTTTCTTGAAAAGCGTGCCATTTCAAGCTTGTTGTTTTTTGGCTGATTTTTGATATTTTTTAATTATGGAAATTAGCCTAAAAATCAGAAAAATTTTCAAATTTTTTTATTTTTTAGTTGACTTTTTTTCTCGAAAAACGTGCAATTTTGTACTTGCTGTTTTTTTACTGATTTTATGCTATTTTCCAGATTCTGGAAATTAGCCTAAAATGTTAAAAAATATTTAATTTTAAATTCGCAAAATGTCTCAAGTCGTTTCGTAAAAAATCGTGCATTTTACATAAAAATCGGTGAGCTTGCCTGGTCCTTTCCATGTCTTGATTTTGGGTCTCATTCCATTGTTTTGGTATTTTGTTTCATCTCATAAGGCACTTGTCTTCCTATCCACTTAATCTTTTCGAATCACAAGTTAAATTTGGTTTCCTAACACTCTTATTAGTCCTTGTTTAGAGCTGTTATCCACAGGTGAACTAAAAGCAAAACCAAGCAGAACTAGATCCAAAGACAAGGATCCAAAACTAAAAAGAAGTCATTCTCCTTTGTACAAACTGATAAGAGTTTTTTCATTTTTACTTAAGTTAGTTCTCAAAAGTCTTTACAAGGATTAAATTCCCAAGGCATTTGTACTTCATTAATAAAACAAAGTGAAGTGGGATAAGGCCTCCCATACTTGATTTTTCTTCCCCATTTGGGGAAGAGTGTTTTTGTTCTTAGCTTAGATTTAATTCACGTACTTAGAATAGTTTCATTTTTTGCAAAGTAAATACTAATTTTTAGTTTAGTCATCTCATCTTTTGTTTATTTGAACTACATCATCTTTAGGTTCTTATTTCAAGCTGCTTGTCTTTTAACAAAGAGCTAAAGTCTCTTGAACTTGCCATAACACAAGTCAAGAGCACTCTCTGTCGGAGAGCATTCCCACTGCATTATCCTTGCATCAAGCATATAGTTTAGTGAAAGTCTCTTGAACTTTCGTCATAAGACGAAGTCAAGAGCGCTCTCTGTCGAAGAGTTGAACTGTGTGCTCCTACTAATAAAATATTTCCAACTCACATTTCTCCATTTAAAATTTACTTCGTTGCTATCCCTCACCAAGTATGCTCTGCCGACCCTGAAAAGTTGGAATCGTAGTTAGAATGGTGATTGGATTTGCTAATCTTGCAAGTGATAACATAATAAAACTTTCACCCCATAACCAACGCACCGGCGTTGTCTCGATAAATACTCAGGTAGTGGGCAAATTCCAAGTGTGGGCGTCGGGCAACCCAATCTGGACACTCGTTGGTTAATTTCTCTGAACACCTAGCTTGTGATTCTAGATAGGTCTGTCATGTCTTCTAACGGAGCCACTGAAAGTATTTCCGGTTAGGTTTCCTAGACGCCTTAAGCAAGATCATCTTTAAAATCCTTAAAATTTACCAAGAGCACTCGCACAATCTAACATTCATTGGTTTAATTTCTAGACGTGTGTTTAATTCTCTGGCGCATCTAAGCTTCATTGACTCCATAAGGCACTGGTCCTTGTTTTAATTTGCATAATTATTTGATCAATTGTCTCTGGTTTGTTATAATTGCTATAACTGAATGCTTAATTGAAGTCTAGAATTTAAATTCATCTTTCAATCTCTTGTTGCAACGTGGATTGCTCTTTGATTTTTGTGTCACATTTATAACAAGTATAAACACCTTCAAATCATAATAACTCCTAAACAACACCCATCCGCATCCACAACCTTTAAAAACACTTTAACAACTTAAGAGGCATAGAAACTTTTTTGTAGGGACTACCCTCCTTGGTTTCATTAGGAGTTAGCCTAAACGGAGGAGCTAGGAGTAGGTGACAGTACCTAGCTCTGTGTTTGCCCCCAAGGTCACACCTCTCCCACTTTCCTAAGAGAGGAGATAGCTTTCAATTGATTTCTGCTGCTGGTGTGCAATCGACGGACAACAGGTATAATGAAAAAAGTTAGAAGAGTTAAAGTCCTCATAAAAGAAAGGGAGGAAAGTTCTAACAGTATAAAATGCTTAAGGCTAAAGGATCATAGAATGTCATCCAATTCTAGTCCTCAATAAAAGTCAAGTCCATTAATCACATTACTAGAATTTTGATGGACTGGGTGTGCATTTGGGTTTTGGCTTAGTGATGATGTTAACCCATGGGGGATTTGATGTTGTAGTGTGTGGGATGCGTGTTCTATTGGTGGTCTAGTGGATGAGATAACATGGCTTCAGTTCTAATGATGTGGTGTGCCCTCTTTGGTGGTGTTGATATGATTGAAGTGATATGTTGCCTAGCTTTAATGAATTTATTTAACACATCGTGCATTTTGTGGAGTTGGAAATCCATCAACTTAGGGTCTCCCTATGTTTTAAGCTAAGTCACCTGACATGAGGACACGAGACACAAAGGACACGGTGATTCGAGTGTCTGACACAGACATGGTGACCCCCAAAATCAGGACACAGTGACCCCCAAAATCAGGACACGTTATATATATTTATATTGTGGTTCACCTACCCCCCAACGGGGCTTGTTACGTCCACCAGAACAACGCATAGGGGGGCCACCCAAAGGGACCTCACCCATTTGCTTTGATTACAGAGCTAACTCGATGGGGACTTCAAGTGAGGCCCTTATATAGCGATGTACAGCCTCCCGAGGATTTGACCTTGAGACCTTCTGTTCACAACTTACAACACTTGACCACTTGAGCTAGCCCACTGTTATCACCAAACTTGTAGTTTCCTCTATGAGGTGGATCCAGGATGGATGGTAGAGGAAAGGGCAACTAAAGAGGTGGAACCAAGATAGCCTCGACTCCCAAATGGATGGTTGTCACGCCAATCGAGGCAATCTTAACTTGATGTTATTTTAGCCCAAGACAACAATGGGGGAGACCCAGATCTACTCTCGACAGGAGAGATCAGACCTAAACATCAGATCAAATCAAATGGAGTTGAAGTACGTGAGGTGTAAGGTGGAGTAAACCCTAGATCTATGGATAAAGTCACAAGGTGAGTTATGGTTTGGATCAGAAGGTTTATGTAACTTGAAATGTGATCCAAGGTTGAAATGCAAGTGACTTAGAAGCTTATTACTAGATCTAGAATCAGGGTACTAGCAAAAGATGAAGATATCCACTGCCTTGGGAAACGTGACCAATGCAGGGAGGGTAAGAACAAGATTGCGGCTATCTAGTACCACGAGATAGACTCGAAAGAAGGTATAACAGTATCAAAGTACCCGAGCCATAAGGAAAAGATCAAATCGCAAGAGAAAGGGGCAACATGAAGGTTAGCGCTAGGGTTTAGAGAACAATGCCTTGGGATTTGGGCCAAATGGAGTCACTTTAGCAAAATGTTTTTGAATACCCACTTAGGGTTTGGCTCGATCTACAAAACCCAGAAATGGTTTGCCCCGAGATCAAGCGGTTTGATCTATAATATTTTTGATTTTTAATATTTAGTGTTTAGAGAACAGTGTCTTGGGATTTGGGCCAAATGGAGTCACTTTAGCAAAACGTTTTTGAAGACCCATGTAGGGTTTGACCTGATCTACAAAATCCAGAATTGGTTTGCCTCGAGATCAAGCGGTTTGATCTATAATATTTTTTTGATTTTTTAATATTTAGGGTTTTAACATGAAAATGAAGATGCCAATGGATTGAGATCCAAAGAAGAAGAACTAACCTGTAGATCTTACCTGGAAAACCTTGTAGATGCCTTGATGATGATGATCTATGCTGTCTCGATCAATTTGAGAAGATTTGATGCAAGCCTCTATCTAAAACGATTTGCCCAAGGAAGCCAATGCGCCCTCTCTCCTGCACAACAAACGTTAACCATATCAGATTTGATGCATCGAGAGAAAAGAACAAATGCTACAGAAGAATATTAAGATGAAATCATAGATCGCATTGATACCAATGAAACCCCTTGATACAAGCGCATCCAAGCCAAGCGAGTTGAGGAACCCCCTGCAAAAATGCTGAAGTTGAAGTCGCCCTCCTGTAGACAAGACAATGTTTCCCGAAAAAATTATATAGATCTCACATCAAATACCCAAATGCTAGGAAGCAAAAGATTTTCCAATCACCATCTAAGAACACCAGATGCAAAGGAGATCCAAAAATTTCCACACGAAAAGTTTTTCTATTATCCAGATCCAAGAGCCAAAGACCCCTTACAAATGAGAAGCTCTCTCCTTTAAATAGGAATGAGAGAACCAAAATCCTAACCACTTTTGAAATGAGTGGCTAAGATTAAAAGATACAAATGTTTAATCAATGGTTGAGATGAGCTCAACATACAATACATGCATCGATATAACAATATAATATAAAAGTGGACTAAATTGCACAAAGAGAGGGTACCCCACTCACAAGAAATAAATGAAGCACATGGTGGGTCCATGGAGTGTTAACTAACTCCCTCTGGGTGTCCTTATGGCACAATAAAAATAATATATTTTTTAAATTATGAAATTGTGCCTCCTTGAGGAAATCGTAAGCCTCCCAAAAGCTCCAGAAATTAATATAAAATGCCTGAAAAAATAGATGTGGGCCCAATCAGGTGCTGCAACTGCTGAAGAAGGTGTGGAGGACATCACTCTCATCATCATGACTTATCCCATGCCATTTCCTTGCCTCAGTAGCCCAAATCGAATTCTTCAGTAGCCATTTGATCAGTTTTTAATCTGCCTCGGGAAACGTGAACCTGCCAAAACAACTTCCTAGGGTGCCTGCGTTTTCCAACTGAGTCCACCAGGCTCTCTAAGAGAGGGGTAATATGGTACAATCAAGTGGTTGGACCTCCTATGCCCCATACAACGCCCTAGGAGATCCAATAAGAGCATCTCCCTGCTTAGACAGGACTTCTAGTGAAGCAAAACTACACTAGAAGAGTAAAATGAGCCTGATCATCTCTGTAAGTTCTCGAAACTGACAACAAGCTGTCTCACTGGACTTAGAGAGTCCAAATCCATTTAAGGTATATATTCATACCCATTCCAGGTCTCTTCCTGTCATTTGCAATATCTAATAGACAAAATAATCACCTGTAAATGACCAGATACCAATAATATTACTCAAGCTGTCATCCATCTGCTGCAAATGTTAAAAGGCTAAGACATGCTCTTCAAATAATTTAAGTAACAATCATAACAAATAGCAATCACCTCACTAGCGGTACATCAACCAAATACATATATAGGGTTTTATTTATTATTACTTAGACCAGACTTTCAAGACTATACTCACTTCATAGTTGTAGTCAATTTGCTAGTGAAGGATGAAAGCTAAAATTTACAAGGTTAGGACAAAGGATGGCCACCAACTCAACACTGTGACACTTTGGATATGGAAAATGAATACTCACTATAACCATATGCTGGACAAACAATCAACAAAGGGGATGGCAATGCTTCACACATGGGTGAACTACTTCAGAGGTGCTTACTCACCTTGACAAATGCTCACAATCCAACTCAATACAAGTAAGGCCAACAATCTTTAGATAAAACTTTTAGGAACCATTACTTTTTTGTGCCTTTGATTTTCCATAGCCTTTGTCTACGTATTTTTTATACGGACTTTTATTATTTAGGCTTTCATGCATTCATGTATGTTGAAAAACACTACTTTTCATGAATGTTTAAGATATTTCATTGCAATATTTTTTAGAGCCAATTTCATTAGGCTAGCCTTGCATTTACGTATGTTTAAAAATACTACTTTTCATGAATGGGCTTTTTTCATAAGATGTTCATTTCATTTCCAAATTCATTGTATTGATGGCAGCGCTACTTGTTTCAGGTAAGCAAACACATCCTAGGCAACTCAGAGCCGAGACACAAATAAACAAGGAGGCTTGTCCAACAAAGGGGTAGTTAAGGCAATTATCAAGGTGGGTTTTAAGTGGCATTCCCCAAGGTAGGCTAGATCTCCATAGATCTAAGCTTGAAAATGCATCACCCAATGACCCAAGTGGGGCACAACACTCAAAATGAGGAATGGGGCCCACAAGGCAAAAATCGAAGGAGTGAAGCACTAGGGATAGGTCATCAAATGAGAGGAGTGCAAATCAAGCGAGATCTTACCTACCCAAATGAGAGAACTAGCAAAACTCACCCAACCAAGGAGTGCGACCTCACCCAATGAAGGCTAAGTGCCTTGGAAAATGTGTCAAATGAAGCTCGATTGCCACCAGACTGTAGATCCGAATTTTCGTGGATGCTATAGAGGTGGGTTCTTTTTATTATTCCCAAAGACAAGCTAGATCCAAATAGATCTAGAAAAAAGTGAAAAATGAGAGTTTTAATCAATGAAGGTTTTGAGATCTAAGAGAATAGATTTATAGGATAGAAGAATTTCATACCTGATGGAACATACCTGAAAGATGAAGATGGAAGAGGCTTGCGACGAGGATTACTTCCAACAAAGATCAAATGCCAAACTTTGATGAGCCCTTCTTGCCAACGTTTTGCCTCTTTCAACCAAATCAATTTTCCTATTCCTGTCAATCAAGGACAGAAAGATCAATCAATCAATCAAGAATGGAAAGAGATGCATACAAAGAGATGAGAAACATGAATTGTTGGTACAAAAGACAAAACAACTCCTTGTCACCCAAAACGTCCTCTTGAAGCTTGAAGGGTAGGCCTCCCCACCAATTTGCACCCCTGCAAAAAGTCTTCTTTTCCTGCAAAACAATGTTAGTTGAAGATAAAATCAAGATGACCACCAATGTTTGTCAGTGCAGAGGAAGAAGCATTTACAATCACCACAAGCATTCCAATTCCAAGCTCCAAGTATTTTTATTCCAATAGCCCAGAGCCAAAAATATCTAGATCCCTCCCCTCCTTTACAATGAGGAGCTCCTACCTTTAAATAGGAATGAGAGATAACAAAATCCTAACCATCTTTCAAATGGATGGCTAAGATTAAAAGATTAAATGTTCTAATCAATGATTGAGATGAGCTCAACATAAAGTACATGGATCAATACAATAATATAATATATCAATGGACTAAATCACCCTAGGAGAGGGGATCCCACTCGATAAAAATAAATAAAGCTCATGGTGGGTCCAAGGGTATTAACTAACACCTCTAGTGTGTCCCCATGGCACAATAAAAATAAATATAATTTTTTTAAATGCAAAATAGTCTCTCTGAGGAAATCGTGAGCCTCCAAAAGCTCCAAAAAATCATAAAATATGTCGGAGAGATGGATGTGGGTCCATACAAGTGCTGAAAATGCTGGAGAAGAAGTGGAGGGCATCACACTCATCATCAAAACTCATCCCATGCCATTTCCTTGCCTCAGTAGCCCAAATCGAATTCTTCAGTAGCCATTTTTATTATTTTTAATTTGCCTCAAGAAACGTGATATGGTCCAAACTGCCTCCTAGAGTGCCAACGTTGTCAAACTGAGTGCACCAGGCTCTCTAGGAGGGGGTAAAATGGTAAAACAAGTGGCTGGACCATCCCCTCCTCATACATCGCCCTAGGTGAACCAATCAAATCACCTCTCTGCTCTAACAAGCCATTCAGCATGGAAAAATTGCACCTGTATGTTATACTGAGATAGATCATCACTGTAACTGCCTGGAATTGAAAACAAGCCAGCTCATTGGACTCAAGGAGTCCAAATCCATCTAAGGTGCATAATCATACACCCATATAGATCTTTACATGATCAAGAATAATGTCCAATATGCCCAGACAGATAGAATAAAATCTGTAAATGATCAAATAATCAATAATATAACCCATGCTAACATCAATCTGCTGCAAGTGTTTTAGAGGATAATACATGCTCTACAAATAATTCAAATAACAATTATAACAAGTAGCAATCATTTCACTAGCGATCTATCAACCAAATATAGAGTGTCATTAATTAACTATAACTCAAACCATACTCACTTCATAGTTGTAATCAATTTGTTAGCGAAAGGTGTAGATTTTTCACTAGTTTTCAGCCACTGGTTTCAAGTAAAATTTAACTCTGTTTATGACATTCTCAGAAACTAAAAGTGCTGGAAATAAACATGAAATTTTCAGACTTTAAAACACTGCTGAAACTACAATTTTTCACGGACATAAAATAAATATCAGCACGCCATTCAACACACATAACACATATTTTCGGCCAATGGCCCTGGAAAAACCCAGAAGAGGAAAACCAGTCAGAGAGAGATTTTATTATTAGGAAATTTACAGCAAAACTCATAAATTTTCAGACCAACTTATCTCAACACAGAAGAGAATTTTTGCCTTGTTTTCTGTGCCAAACAGAAAAAATCAAAGTCGGATTTTTTCTCTGTTTTTTGCCTCGATTTCTGTGCCATTGTACGGACCGTATGGACTATATCGTACAGACTGATTGTACGAACCGTACAGACTGTACCATACGGACCTCGAAATCCATGCCTGTTTTTTTCGAAAATCGTGCCTAGAAATCTGCCTTGAAAAACGTGCTTGCTGCTTTGAAAATCGTACCGTATGGATTGTATGAACAAGCAATAAATGCTGCTGTCCTCGATTTGCGTGCTGCAAATTTTTCCTTTGTATCTCAGAAAAGGAAACTTCTCTTCTCAGCTCTCTCATCTCCCTTCAATCTGCAAAAGTGAGGCAAAATGCCTTTCGCTTGCCTTTTTGAGTAAACCCTAGGGCCCATCTAATCCAACGGTGAATATTAGATTAGATCAACGGTTGAAATTAATTGCTCATATTTTATTTCTAAAATATTAATTTCACTCACTTACTTAAATTTATCAAAAACTGACTTTAGACATTAAAGGCAAATTAAATGTCACTTAAGTCATTTAATGCAAGGGCCACTTTATTTCCCCCTTCTAAGTGACTAAGGCTAAAGTCACTTAGGGGAACACTTCCTTGGGTACAAAACTAACACTCCCTCTTATCGAGGAAGGTGTTCTGCACCACTCCAACTTGTCTCTGAAGAAGACAAAGTTGCCCCTCCCCAAAGACTTCGTCAGTATGTCTGCTACCTGCTCATCAGTGGAAATGTACTAAAGCGTGACTGGTCCACTCTGAACATAGTCTCAGATGAAATGATATCTGATCTCTATGTGCTTTGACCGGTCATGAAAGACTGGATTCTCAGAGAGCTGGATGCAACTCTGACTGTCACAGTAAATCACCATAGGCCTAAGCTCCTGACCAAATAAATTCACTAGTAACTTGCGAAGCCACAAGGCCTCGCAGTTGGCCTAATTGGCTGCCATGTACTCAGCCTCTGCTGTACTCAATGCAACGGACTTTTGTTTTCGACTGAACCATGACACTGCTGCCTAGCCCAAACTGAAAAAACATTCGGAAGTGCTCTTCCGGTCTGCCACATTGCCTTCCCAATCTGAGTCTGTATAACCAACCAATCTAATCCCCTCTGACCTCCTGTAGTCCAAACCAAATCGATTGTATTTTCTACATAACGTAACACATGTTTTGTAGCTACTCAATGTACACTCCTAGGCTCAACCATGAACTGGCCAAGAGTGTTCACTGCAAAACTCATATCTGGTCGAGTGTTGACCAAATACATCAACGATCCAATGAGCTGACGATATAATGTAGGATCCACCAACTCTCCCTCAGAAGCATGAAACTTGCTCAGGTTGGTGGTCATAGGTGTCGACATAGGCCTGCAATCCTCCATCCTGATGCTCCTCAAAACATCAACCGCATACTTTCCTTGCCCCAGGAAAATATGTCCAGGCTGCTGCTAAATCTCCAATCCCAAGAAATAATGCATCAACCCAATATCAGTCATCTCCTACTCTGTCTCAAGATCCTTCTTGCAAGCTGCAATGGGTCTCTCTCTCCCTGTAATAAACAAGTCATCAACATATAGTAGAAGAATAAGTGGATCATCTCCAACCATGGTGAAGTAGAGATTCGGATCTGCTTCGCTCTTCTGAAATCCCATGCTTAGCAAGTAAAAATCGATCCTGGAGTACCAAGCTCTAGGAGCCTGCTTCAGCCCATACAGGGCCTTCTTCAACCTACAAACATGAGACTCTCTCATGTATCTCAAAGCCATGAGGCTGCTCAATGCAAATCTCCTCCTGTATGGTCCCATTGAGAAATGCAGTCTTCACATCCATCTGATGGATCTTCCAACCCATTTCTGCTGCAATGGTGATCCAGCCCGTGATAGAAGTATATCGAGCAACCAGCGCAAAAGTCTCATCATAATCAATGCCCTCAACCTGTGAAAACCCCTGCGCTACAAACTTGGCTTTGTACTTCTTCACACTCCCATCTGTTGCATGTTTCAGCTTGTAAAGCCAACGAGAAGTCACCACTGACTTCCCCTCAGGTCTCGGAACAATCTCCCATACATCATTCTTCATGATGGAATGGTACTCATCCATCATGGCATCTCTCCATACGGAATGCTGGGAGGCCTCCTCAAAAGTAGAAGGCTCAGAATCTCATGTACTAGCCACCAACAACATGCCCAATCTGTCAGGCATCTTTGATAGCTGTCACCTCCTCCTTGGGTGTCCCAAACTCCTGAGCTTCCTTCAAGGTATCCCGAGGTGGAAACCCCAGTAACTCGCGAACCTGAAGCTGGTGTGCCAACACCAGGTGTACCTTGTAATCCTGATCTTGATCCCCTGTAAAGTGTACCTCTGATAGTACACCCATCACTTGTCCTCAAAGACCTTGTTGGCCTAACCACTGAACCTGTGCCAACACTCAGTGGTCCTGTAACCCCGGAAACCTGTGATCCTGACTACTGCGTAGATGGAACTTGTGCCACAACCTGAGGTGCAGGGACCTGCTGCTCTCCCTGCTCTGACTCTCTCGACTTCTTGAAGGCCCGCTCCTCCTCAAACTTTGCATCTCTTCTCACCACCACTTTCCTCTAAGAGGGAAGGTACATACGGAAGGCCTTCGCAGTCTCATCATAGCCCACAAAGATCCCCTTCTCTACAATGGGCTCCAACTTTGCCCTCTTCTTTGAAGGAACATGAGAGTAAGTTAGACTACCAAATATACGAAAATGGCCAACTTCAGGCTTCTTGCCTGAAAAACATTCCTTAGGTGTCATATTCCCCACTGCCTGATGGGGACTCGTGTTCTGAAGATATACAGCGGTGCTGCAAGCCTCAACCCAGAGAAAGAAAGGAAGTGACTGGTCATCTAGCATAACTCGAGCTGCTCCAACAATTGACCGGTTCTTCCTCTCTTCTACTTTATTCTGCTCTGGAGTATACGGAACTGTCAATTGTCTCCTGATCCCCTCCTGTCTGCAAAATCCATCAAACTCCTTGGAGGTATACTCACCCCCATTATCCGATCTCAAGACTCGGATCTTCCTCCCTGTTTAGTTCTCCACAAGAGCTTTGAACTCTTGGAACCTCTGCAAGACTTCCTCGGACTTCTTGCTCTTCAGAAAGTAGATCCAGGTCTTCCTGGAATGGTCATCAATGAATGTCACATAATACTCGTATCCTGTCAAGGACAGAGAAGACATAGGTCCACATAAGTTTGAATGTATCAAGTTAAGGGTACCTGTTGACCTGCTATCACTGCTCGGAAAAGCAGTCTTGGTGCACTTTCCCAAAGCACACCTTCTGCACATGATCTTTAACAGCATTCAAAATAATCCTCATGGCTTTAATGTCCTTCTTCACAAAGGCTGCATGTGTTACTGCATCAGTGGTAGCACTTGGAATGACAATGGGGTGAGCAGTAGTGTCGGTAATTGCCTCATCCCACAACTCATTCTCTCTCAACAAAAGGACTATCCAGGTCTTCCATGAGACAAATTCCCTACCCCATCTAGTCTATCTTCACTTCTCAACCCAACGGAAGTCATTTTATCCCAAAGAACAAGTTTCAACAAAATGTACTACTGTCACAAAAGTTTTCTTTGAATTCTGGAAATGACTGTTTCACTGCTAAAATTTAGTTTTCCATCCAACTCAGCTCTGATACCATGTAGATTTTTCACTAGTTTTTGTTAGGATATTTAGACACTTAGGAGTTAGTTAAGATCAACTTGTGTAATATATCCGTTAGGTAAAAGTGTGTTTCTTTAGTATGCATTAGTATGCATTTGTAAATATTCTAATCCGATAGTCACGATATGTTCTAGACATAAAGTGATCCGACGGTTCAACTTCTCTTAGATCATACCTACCATTGATCCGTGGCTTAACACCTGATTGGTTTATGATCTCTATTTAAAGAGCATAGAGGGTCCTTGACTAGTTGATCGATTATGAGAAGCTCATGTAACTTTCTTTCTTTTGCATAATAAATTGCTCCAAGTAGCTATTTGGCTGGGGCCATGGACTGTTTCCCTTTCGTGGGTTTTAACCACGTGACAAACATTGGTGTGTTGATCTGTGATCTATTTGTGTGAAGCGGTTGCTCAAGGTGTTCGGTCTTTTGGGAGTACCCTGTGTACCCGAACATGGTATCAGAGCTTTTATGAAGAGCCGTTTTCGGTTTTGATCAAGATCTAGAACCAGTGTTGTCGAAACTTTGAAAGGGTTTTTGGTTCCGCATTTTTTGTGCATTTTTGGCCTGTGGAAGATGTTCCATTGCGTCTGGAGCGCCGTTTCCATTGGAAAATAGTTTTCGTTTCACCGAAAACCGTTTCCGTTTGCTCCAGAAACACCCATTTCGACAAATCTGAAGGCAGAATTTTACAGTGATGGATTTGTTTTTTGTAAATCTCTCATATTTTATCAGTTTATTATTAGATCTTTTTTGTTTTAGTCTCGGACTGTTGCCTTCCCTAACTGCATATGCTCTTTGCCGTGCATCTTGCGTGATCGCGGCGAATCAGAAATAGTAAGGGAAAGTTTTTTTTTTTTCTTGTCTTCTCGGCTACGTATGTTCTTTGCTGTGCACTTTGTGCGATCATGGCAAATCAGAAACAACGAGAAAACTTGAAAACATAGACTTTCTGGGTAAGCTAACTAAGATCTAACCCCATTGTGTGGAAAAAAGGTTTTTTTTGTTCTTGTTTTTCGCTTTTTTTGTGATTTGCAGGAAAAGAAAGCAAGCACTGAGAATGAGAGAGAAGAGTTAAAAAGAAAAGGGCTCCCTTCCTCTTTCCATTATTTTACCTACCTTTTAAACTTAGCTCACTTGGTCCAAAGTTGCTTTATTACTTAATAGGTCTTGAGTTCAAGTCTTATTAAGCTACTTTTTAGTGCATGCAATTTCTATTTTCAAGTTATTTTATTGTAAAAGTGCATCTCATATAAATAAAATAAAATAAAAGTGAGTCAAGTTTTTTAATTTATTGCTGCACTATTTAAAAGTCACATTCTTGTAAAAGTGAACATCACTTATTCTACAAAAGTAATTCACTTCAAAGTAACTTTATTGTAAAAGTGATTGTTAAAGGTTGATCTTGAGAAGATAGTGCTTCTTTTTCAGTTGATCAAGTTAATATCTGCCACGTCACTATTGGGGACATCTTCAACATTTTCTTTGATCAAGCATAACTTCATCATCCAGAATCAGTTTTAAGTGCCGTTTTTTTTTTTAAATCGCATATTTTTTCGAGCTTTTTGCAACGAGACAACTAGTTTCTGTTTTTTCAGCCATTATTTTACAGTATGGCCGCCCCTTGTGATACTATACTTACAAGTTCTAACTATTTCTCATGGAAATCTCGTATGGAGGATGTTCTACGAAGTAGGGGACTTTTCAGGATAACTTCAGGGAAAGAAACAAAACCCATTGATGATGATAAGAAAATTAAATGGGCAAATAGATGTGATGAAGCTCGTGGATTGATTGGGATGTCAATCTCTACTGATTTGCGATTCCACATATTTGGAATTGATGAACCTAATCTCGCTTGTGAAAAGTTGGAATCTGTGTTTGGTAAACACAATGAAATTCGGGGTCATCAACTTGAGAATGAGTTGCTTTCCTTGAATCCAAATGATTTTTCATGCATTCAAGACTATTTATCTAAGTATAAAACTCTTACACTATTATGTGCAGAATGCAAGATTAAGAAAGAAGACAAACAATGTATTTATCATATTCTTTCCAAACTTGGACCTGCATATTCTGTTTTTGTATCTACATTCTACTCCATGAAAGACTCCTTGACTACAGCTAGCTATCAAGAGTCTAGCCTTGAATCTTTTTGTGATTCCTTAATTAGAGAGCAAGATAAGCTCATTCATCTTGGAATAATTAACAATGCAGATACATCTGGGAAAGCCTTATTGTCCCAACAGAAAGAAAAGTCCAAGCCTCCCAAGAAACAGAATTTTCGTAATAATAAACAAAACAACAAGGGTCCCAAACCTTCTCAGTCAGCTCCTTCTTTAAAAAATGACAAAGGATCCAAGCAAAAGGGAAAGAAGACTAAGCGTCATTGCAATTTTTGTGGGAAAGATAATCATGATGAATCTAAGTGTTTTAAGAAGATGCAAACTTGGTTGATATTCTGAAGATGTAAAAGGTTATAGACTTCTTCAACCACATTTTCATGATATAATCATTAGAAGAGATGTTAAATTTGATGAAAATCTCTTGGCCTGCAAGCCTAACTTGGCGGGTGTGCCATCTTTGGCCAATGAGCTTGATTCGGCGATTGTGCCTTCTTCTTTTTCTTCTTCCAGCTTTCTTGACAGGTTTCCAACTCTAGTTTCTGATGATGATAGTGAGGATGAAAATCCACCTCTGCCTGCTCATGTTCCTCCAATTGCATTGGCACCAATACTTCCTTTATGGGTTCGTTCAACATGTGAAGCAGCTGGTGATCTTGCCGGTGATCCTAGAGATCAACGTTGAACACATTTTCAGTTTCAGCGAGCCTCTTCTCTTTTGGCTCATGTTTCCGAGAATCATGATCCAGAAACTTTTGCAGAAGCTTCAGGAAATCTAGATTGGGATACAGCAATGGATGAAGAATATCGTTCCTTAATAGCGAACGATACTTGGGATCTTGTTCCTCTTCCAAAAGGAAGAAAACTTGTCAGATGTAAATGGGTCTACAGAACTAAGTATGCATCAGATGGAAGTGTTGAAAGACTTAAGGCAAGGTTAGTTGCCAAAGGTTTTTCCCAAGTTGAAGGGATTGACTACAATGAAACCTTTGCCTCTGTAGGAAAAATGAACTCCATCCGCCTTGTTCTTTCCCTTGCAGCCTTACATAACTGGGAAGTCCATCAAATGGATGTCAAGTCTGCCTTTTTACATGGTGATTTACATGAGGAAATTTACATGGAACAACCTCCTGGATACGTTCAGAATAACTCTAGCCTTGTGTGTCTCCTTAAGAAATCCTTATATGGCCTTAAGCAAGCTCCTAGAGCTTGGCATGCCAAAATGGATAGCTTTCTCCTTGACATTGGTTTTTCTAGATGCCATTCTGACCCCAATGTCTATACCAAGGAAGTAGAAAACCATCTTATTATACTTGTTTTTTATGTTGATGATCTTATCCTTACTAGTAGTGAGCCTAAACTTATAACCCATGTGAAATCTAGTCTTAAGCAAAATTTTGAATGTCAGATTTAGGACATTTGCATTATTTTCTTGGTCTCCAAGTCTTGCAAACCAAAGAAGAAATGTTTCTTTCCCAGTCCAAGTATGCTTGTGGCCTTCTTCGTCGCTTCCACATGGAAGATTGTAAACTAGCCCCTTCTCCCTTCCAGTTTGGAGTGAAACTTTTTGCCACTTGTACTACCCCTGAAGTAGATGCCACCTTGTATCGTCAACTTGTTGGTAGTCTTTTATACTTGACTCATTCCCATCCTGACCTTTCCTTTGTCGTTGGTCGTGTTGCCTGTTATATGCAAACTCCTCATGAAAGTCACTGGAAAGCAACAAAAAGAATACTTCGATATATTCGAGGTACAACTCAGTTTGGGATTCATTACAGTACAGGGGGGAAACCTTTGTTGGTTGGTTTCACTGATTCAGATTGGGTCGGCGATCCTGATGATCGGAAGTCTACTGCAGGTTATGTTTTCAGTCTGGGATTTGGACTTGTCACTTGGGCTTGTAAGAAACAACAAGCTCTTGCTCTTTCTTCAGCAGAAGCAGAATATCGAGCCGTAGTTAATGCTAGTCAAGAAGCTTTATGGCTTCAACAGATCTTGATTTGAGCAGTAGCAACCTACTCCCCTTTGGTGTGACAATCAAAGTGCCATCAAGCTTGCCAAAGATCCAGTTCTACATCAGCACAACAAACACATTGAGCTACACGTGCACTTCATCAGAAATCTTGTTCATGATAGTGTTATTGAAGTTTTCTATTGCCCTACAGATGATCAAGTTGCAGACGTCTTCACGAAGTCTCTTACAGAAGTGAAGTTTTCTAAACTTCGGTCTATGTTAGGAGTTCAGGAATGTGTCCTTAAGGGGGGATAGGCTCTAATGCCTCCTTCCTTCTCCTAATAGTGTCACTTTTGTAAATCCTTCAATCCTATCCCAAGTTGTTCAGGGGGGATGTTAGGATGTTTAGACACTTAGGAGTTAGTTAAGATCAACTTGTGTAATATATTCGTTAGGTAAAAGCGTGTTTCTTTAGTATGCATTAGTATGCATTTGTAAATATTCTAATCCAACGGTTACGATATGTTCTAGACATAGAGTGATCCGACGGTTCAACTTCTCTTAGATCATACCTACCATTGATCCGTGGTTTAACACTCGATTGGTCTATGATCTCTAGTTAAAGAGCATAGAGGGTCCTTAGCTAGTTGATCGATTATGAGAAGCTCATGTAACTTTCTTTCTTTTGCATAATAAATTGCTCCAAGTAGCTATTTGGCTGGGGCCGTGGACTGTTTCCCCCTCGAGGGTTTTAACCACGTGACAAACATCGGTGTGTTGATTTGTGATCTATTTGTGTGAAGCGGTTGCTCAAGGTGTTCGGTCTTTTGGGAGTACCTTGTGTACCCGAACAGTTTTTAGCTACCGGTTTCAAGTAAAATTTAACTCTGTTTATGACATTCTCAAAAAATAAAAGTGCTAGAAATAAACATGAAATTTTCAGACTTTAAAACACTGTTGAAAGTACAATTTTTCATTGACAGAAAATAAGTATCAGCATGCCATTCAACACACAGAACACAAATATTTTTGGTCAATGGCCCTGGAAAAACTAGTCAGAGAGAGATTTTATTATTAGGAAATTTACAGCAAAACTTAGAAATTTTCAGACCAACTTATCTCAACCCGAAAGAGAAATTTTTTGCCGCGTTTTCCGCGCCAAACAGAAAAAATCAAACTTAGATCTTTTTCTTTGTTTTTTGCCTCGAGTTCTGTGTCGCTGTATGGACTGTACCATACGGACCTCGAAATTCGTGCCCAGTTTTTCTTCTTCGAAAATCGTGCCCAGAAATCTGCCTAAAAAATGTGCTTGCTGCTTCGAAAATCGTACCATACGGACTGTACAAACCAGCAATAAATGCTACTGTCCTCTCCTCGATTTTCGTGCCCTCTTTGCTGTTGTCCTCTCCGCGATTTGCGTGCTGCAAATTTTCCTTTCTATCTCAGAAAAGGAAAGTTCTCTTCTTAGCTCTCTCTTCTCATTTCAATCTGCAAAAGTGAGGCAAAATGCCTTTCCCTTGCCTTTTTGAGTAAACCCTAGGGCCCATCTAATCCAACGGTGAATATTAGATTAAATCAACAGTTGAAATTAATTGCTCATATTTTATTTCTAAAATATTAATTTCATTCACCCACTTAAATTTATCAAAAACTGACTTTAGACATTAAAGTCAAATTAAATGTCACTTAAGTCATTTAATGCAAGGGTCACTTTATTTCCCACTTCTAAGTGGCTAGGGTTAAAGTCACTTAGGGGAACACTTCCCTAGGTACAAAACTAACAAAGGGTGAGGGCTAGAAATCACATGGTTAGGATAAAGGGTGACTACCAACTTGACACTATGACACTTTGGATATTGAAAGGAGATACTCACTCTACCATATGTTGGACAAGCAAGGACACAGGTGATGGCAATGTCTCACAAATGGATAAGTTACGTTCATAGGTGCTTATTCACCTTGACAAATGCTCACAATCCAAATCAAATACAAGTGAGGCCAACAATATTTAGATATGACTTTTTAAGATTCATTGCTTTTTGGGCCTTCAAATTTCCATAGCCTTGGTCCATGCATTTGTTATACAGATTTTTATTATTAAGGCTTCATGCATTCATGTATGTTTAAAAACACTACTTTTAATGAATGGGTTTTTTCATAAGATATTTCTTTCATTTCCAAATACATTGTATTGATGGGAGCGCTATTTGTTTCAAGTTTAGCCAACACAACCTAGGCAACTTAGAGCCGAGACACAAATAAACAGGGAAGCTTATCCAACAAAGAGGCTTTAGCGGGGAAAGGTCCTCCATGCCACAAGTCAAGCAGTAGGATAGGATGTAAACATAACTGGAAGGTAATGGATGGGTGGAGATAGTGAACAATGACGCCAATACTAGCAAGCCAAAGTATGGTGGGAATGATCACCTCTATTCTCCCTAAGGAAGGTAAAACCAATGAGTATGGGTCAAGAACTTCTACGTCTAAGTAGGGACATACATACATAATATCAATACAACGAAGTCCACATATTTATATGACTGCCAGATCATGACACTAGACGCTAAGACATGTCACAAGAATGAATATAATAGCAATAATAACCAATCACAAGATAATATCCGCCGAGTCATATACATGTAAATAATCAATCTGAACCAACATCTGTCCAATGAGAAACTACTGCTGTAAATCTGGGCACTACTGACTGCTCTGCAAATGGCTAAATGACTAAATCAGTCCTCAAATCTGAGTGTCCTGAGACTCAGTCATGGCATGGGAAAGTACTATAGTCCATCATCAAATAGTGATCCGTCATAGATGCTCATCTCAGCATCTCATATGTAAGGGAACTGGCTGAAAAAGTGTACTGGTAAAAATAGAATATGGTAGCCCGGCTACTGTATATGTGATAACAATACTTATGCATGATAAAAATCTAAATGTTGATTTCTTTGAGTAGCAACTTAATGGTAAAGGAGGATCGAGAAATCTTATTGTACAAGCAGTCTAGAGTCCATATCTTCCGTTTTGTTGACTCAACTAAAATTTCTTTCAGTTTTGAGTTTTCTCAGCACTAATCACCCTATGCTTTCTTCTCATCATTCCCTTTCAATTTTAATGAATGTAACAGAACTTTGACAACTAGAGGTTTTCTTTATGGCACACATCTCTAGTTTTCCTTATAGCAGATAATTCTGTTCCATGTTCCTTTCTTGAGTAATAGCTAAAAAGGAAGTTTGATATTTTATTGAATTATTGGTTGCATCTCTCAAGGAACTGGATATTTATTCGATATGATATATACATAAAAAATAAGAATACCTTGGTAATGACAAAGGAATTGGGGTAAAATTGATGGTTTGGCCTTCTTCTCATACTTCGAATTATTATTTTTGATCTGTGGAGAAATCTGTAATAGTAGCTAAGTTGGAACAAGAAATTAAATTTGAATACTTAGATTAGACAAGTTTGAAGAATACATGAACTAGATAATGCCTGTTGAATTCTAGCTAAAAGCATTTCAATGAAGGTTGTGAAGTGGTAGTCTCTTTGTTCAGTTTCTTGAAAGTTTCCTGATGTTGTAGGACTCAGAATTGCTCCCCCAGAAGCACCAGTTACTGGGTACATGTTTGGAAAGGGAGTGTATTTTGCTGATATGGTTTCTAAAAGTGCAAACTACTGCTATCCATCCCCTTCGTCACCAGTCGGTGTACTTCTATTGTGTGAGGTGGCTTAAAATTCTAATTCTTGATATGAACCTTTCAGAAAGAAATTAGTCAATACAATTTATATTTTCAAGAATGTATTGTTGTGTTTGTACTAATCTTGTGATAATGATTTTGAAATCATCTTATTTTTACATAGGTAGCGTTAGGTGACATGGTTGAACTTGTAGAATCAAATTATCATGCAGACAACTTGCCAACTGGAAAGCTAAGGTTTGTTTCAAATCTATTTTTTCATATTTTCTGTGATGTACAATATTAAGGAAAATAACAACATGATTTACTTGAAGTATTATAGTTCAACGTCCCTATAAGATGAATCATATGAACTGTTTTCATTCAATCAAATAAAAGCGTGTATTTATACTTGTAAGTTGTAACATATTGATATGAATATGTTAATTCATATGTAGCAATCTATAATTGGAACAACTTGATAATTGGGTCTGTTTTTGCTCATGAGAAGATTTCTTGTTGTAAAGTTAGGTTATAATGGTTAGTTTATAAGATAAGATAAATATACGAATATCCAATGAATGATCAGTTAATGAACAATAAGCACTTGTGGGAGTGCCAAGGGCTGCTCTGAAAGCATGTAAGCTAAACTAACTGAGAATTATGTAGAGAGTGACGAGGCAAGTTCTAAAGAATCTAAACTTGGCGAATCAAAACAGTCACGAGGATGAGGCTTGATCAAAAGAACTTGAACAGTAAAATAGTTAGCATTCACCTTGTTGCTGCCTAATTCGCACCTCAGGTCACCTGGCAGAAATATTCAACCCACTGGGTGTGACCTTAGGGGCAAGCCCGAGTCCAGTACTGTCACTTGATCTTGACTCCTCCATCTAGTCCAACTCCTAGCGAAGCCAAGGGGAGTGGTCCCTAAATAAAGAAAACTAAGGCTGTTAATCTAAGAAAGGGAAAACAACTATTTTAGGAGTTTATTAATTTTAAGCACAATAGGAATATGAAAGAAATCACTTCCAACAACATATAACATAAATCATCATCATTTTGCATAAAACGAAAACTTGAAGCAAGATAATAAGCAAAAATAGTCCGGTACCCAAAGTGAATATGATGTGGCAAAATGTATGGTGATGCTGTGACGGGAAAGTATTGCAATTGTCTTGTTTTCAAATTTTAGTTATTATTAATGAGTGGATTAAGGAGTGGGTTTGTTCTTGGTTTGGCCCACTAAGCCTCACCTTCTTGAACTAAGTGCAAGAGCGGCTTTGCCAAGTGTCCAACAGGAAGAGGACGAACCTCATTAATGAGTATCCACCTGACTCTATGGTAGTCACTCTTTGCGACCTCCTGAGTTCTGAAAGATTAGTTTTATGTGGAGTGTTCTATTAGACTAGACACTCTAATACCTTTCTGATTTGACTTACTGATCAAACGAGCCGTAGACGTCTAGAGCATACGGGGAATAAAGTCCGGTTGGGAATAAATAATAGAAATCAAATTGCAAAAGTAAAATTCTTTTCTAATTAATCTCACCACAAATCTCTTTTCTGACCAAATTCCACCTACTCGAGCAAGCTCTTTCAACAAGACCATACTTCGGGAATGCATGGGGGTTAGTCACTTTATTGTAAACAAAACAAATTATTCAAAGCAGAAAATAACGAAGTGGAAGGTGTGTGTTGAAAAGTCATCTAAACTACTTTTAAAGTGGAAAACTAAAGCAAAAACTTAAAACATGCACACCAAGCAAGAGACCACTCGGATCCTCGTGGGAGGGATTGGGTGTGGGCGATGGTTAGCCCACTTGCCTCTTCTTTTATATACTTTCTTTTTACAACTTTAAAGAGTGGATGCCTTTGGTACTTATAAATTCGGATCCAAAGTCTTACAGGTTTCAAACCTTGAAATATGATCAAGGTCAGGTGTTGCTGGAGTCTTAGGTGGCCCAGATTTGCCCAAATTCCATCGACATCTCCTCTTGGTTGTTTATTAAAATTTAGAAAGTGTTGCCGCCTTTCACACACCTGGGTCACGTGGCAGAAATCTTCAAGCCACTTGGTGTGTCCTTGGGGGCAAGTCTCGAGTCAAGGCTGTCACCTTGTTCTTGACTCCTCCGTTTAGGCTCAACTCCTAACGAAGCCAAGGGGGGTAGACCCTATTAAGCTGTGTTGCATGGGTACCCGTACCGGGGGGTCGGGTACACGAACCAGTACCGGGTACACGTACCGGGTACTTGGGTACTTCAATGGTACGTCCCCAGCCGTACCCAACCGTACCCAAATCCAATCTCACGTACCGGGTACTTCATGTATGAAAATAGGGTACTTGCGTGGATTTTGGTACGCCGTACCACATGATTGGGTACGCGGCCGATACAGCCATTTGACAATTTAACTTAGCTCATTGTTCGGGATGAGTCAATTTGAAAAGTTTGAAGTTTAAAATTTTAAAAATTAAATAATAAAACACTAAAACACATGTTATGCGAGCCCTTGCCCCTTACCTAAACCAGCACCACACTGCATTTCTCACGGCTAGTGCATTGTGCTCACTACTCCAGCGACAACGTGACAGAGGACCTTAGTGATGCTAATGACATTGATCCTAAGGCTGCTGATGGCATGGCTTGAGGAAGCCAAATAAACTATCTTGTTCATGTTCAATGTTTACTGTTTTGAACTTTCTTTTTAATGTCTAAAAATGTCTTTAGGCAAATTTTGGATGTAGTATGGCAATGAAGTTTGAACTCATGGTGTCATGGACATATAATATTTTATGTTGTTAATTAT
>LPNX011094797.1:522764-572368 GCA_001517045.1 Pseudotsuga menziesii
GTTTTTTGCCTCTTGGTACGTTTTAAGTTAATGTGAAATATGAGTTAATTAAAATTAGGCGAAGGGGGGGGGGACTCCAAATATACCCAAGGAATATATGGGCTGAATGGAGTCTCTGAGGCTATTGTTCATAATGCACCCGCAGGTGTAACAGAGATCAGTGCCCCGAGGTCACTATTCAGGAGTTCCCGCTTCCTTTGGGTATTTTGCCACCGTAATGGTTTGATCTAGGTGTTGGATTTTCACTTGATGGTTTGTCAATTTGGGAGAGTGAATCCTAATTATTCTAGTCACTCAAATGCTTTTGATACAGCTTGACTGATTGGACGAATCGCAGCCAAGTGTAGAGCATACACACCTGAGTCTTGTCAATTTTAGTAAATTTTGAGATGGGTGTTCTTGTTAAAAAAGAAAACCCTCCAGGAACCTCTTTCGATCCAAGTGGATCTCAATCGGGGAATCAAGGAGGGGTTAATTTTATTAAAACTGAAGAAACAGTTGATGAAAAAGAAAACCAAGGTACACAATGCTGGTTCTCTAATTAGTCCTAACACGCATCTCTTTTCCCTTTCGGGTCAATCGGGAAGTCGTGGGGTAAGTATTAAATTACTTTGAAACCTTAGATATGGAATATGGAATTGATAATAAATCAAAGTATACTACCCTGCAGATTAGAACTACGCTAGATTGCAAAAAAAAAAGGAACGAAAAGCAAAAAAATACACGGACGCAAATCCCCCAAGGGGGGATGGTTCGAAAGAGCCTATTTGAAAGGACCTTTTCTTTTTATTAGTAGCAATTTACAGTGTCAACAAATTGAAATTGATGCACTTTGGTCCTTGTTATCAGGGATCCAAAGGCTTACAACAAGCTTTTAACAAGCTAGAATTAAAACACAGCGGTGGGGGAAGCTTCCGGGAAGCTCTGGTTCGTCCAAGAGTCGGAAATTGGGCAGAGTCTGCTTCTCTTTTTTGTTACAACTGCTCTAAAACAACGAGCAATTAAAATCAAATGTGCCCAAACCAGTGTCATCGGAACCGGACCGGAACCGGCAAAACCGGCCGGTCTGACCGGTTTACAGGGTTGGCAGGTCCGGTCAGCAATTTTTTTTGAAAAAACCGGGTATGGAACCGGCCGAACCGGCCGGTCTGGACTGGGGACTCAGGAAACTCAATTTAAAAAAAAAAAACCAGAAAATAAAACTTTGTTGATGTACTTTGGAGCCTCTTTGTTAATGTACTTTGGTTCAGAACCTCAGAGATGCATTGCACTAGGTGAATCTACGAAAGAAAGGCAGGGTGAATCTGTGACACATTAGTGTTGAGCTATTGCCTTTATAACTTTCCTCTTTCCTGAGTAATCCAAGTATGTGTGATTGAATGCAGCTATCTACGTGCTGTTACAATTTCCAGAAAACTTAGTTTTATGCAAACTAACACATAACAGTCTGCTGTTCTGTGTTTTCCATTTAATGCAATAACTGCATTTGTAAGTTTACAGTCGAGATTTATGAATCTAGACAGTCTACCATTTTAGAGATGTTCAGTCAGTTTTAGTTAGGGTTTTGTTCACTAAAAGTGCAAATCTGTGTACCAAGAAACAAATTTCAACAGGAAGCAGCTCCGAAGATGAAATTGTTTACAACATAAGCACATAAAACATTGCATTATGTTCTTCAATCTGCAATGTGTCATTTCATGAGCTGCAAATAAAGCTTCAAGTAAACAGAAACATTGAAGACCATGCACTTCAAGTCAATTAATTGAAGGCATAATGTTCAGTCCAATAAAAGGAGTTTATGCAGTTTCACTATTCACATAGAGTTAAAATTTTATAGAAATCATACTAAGCATACTGTTTACTTTTATAATAGGAGCCCAAGGATTGATTATCTAGTTGAGTCAGTTTCAAGGAATTTCATTAGAAAAATTCTCCATGTGTAATTTACTAATTATATAGGATAAAGGTGTTTGTATATGCGTGTTTTTTAGCTGTTAGTGTAACTATAGTGTGAACTTTGAAGGAGCCAGGGCACTTGAAGAGGGACTGCAAGAAGTGGAAGATGGACATCTCACAATAGTATCAAGCCAATGTTATGAATGAAAGTGGTGATGAAGGAGATGCTTTTTTCCTGTGGCAAAAAGGAGGTACATACCCTAAGGTGAAGGGGACTAATGGTTTTACTAACCTCAGAGAATCATTGAGAACATGCAAAGGTGAAGTGGAAGATCAGTTAATGATGTACAATTGCAAGAATTGGGCATAGTGGGGACAATGCATAGTACCAAATTCCAATGCATGTATGAACTTTGAAGGCAAGTATAGGGCACACATGACATGAACATATAATGTGTCACAGATTCACCCTGCCTTTCTTTTGGAGCCTCTTTGTTAATGTACTTTGGTTTAGAACCTCAGAGATGTATTGCACTAGGTGCTATTTTGGATATTTGCACCCATATTTGCTATATATATGAGAAACTTTGCATATTTTTGTATTAATGGTCTGGATTCATATGTATGCACATGAATATATATATGTTTTTTACAAAATATGAATATTTTATGTATTTTTTAGTCAGCCGGTTTTTTACCCGGTTTTTTGCCGATTCCGGTCCGGTTCACATTTTGGGCTTCGCCGGTTCGATGACCGGTCCGGTTTCGATAACATTGGCCCAAACACACTTTAAAAGTGTTTTGGGTCACCACACTAGTTATCGAAAAAAACTAAGTAAAAATTTGTTAAGTTGGGGTAATCTAGTTTTGCAAAAAAAAAATAACCAAGGAGCTTTCCTAGGGATCTTGGCTTGCTGTTTGGGTAGCCAATGAGATGTGCACTTTTATTGTAGAATATGAAACTTTAAAGTACAGCAAAGGAAACTACCTTAAAAGCAAGCTACAAATTTTCTTTAAAATGCTTGCAAAAAAGAGGATAATTTCAGCTAAATCTCTTAAAATATGACTTTATATGCAAAACGGAACTGAGATCTAAACTTAAGAAATGATCTTACTAACTAGATCTATATGTAATTTTCTTTGCGAGACAGATCTAAGCAATAAGATTCTTTAAAAGTAACCAATTTGAAGAGAAATTAATATTTTGAAGGAAGAAGAGAGAGAAAGAGTGTTGGAAGCCTGGGAATGTTGGGCTTTGGAGTTTGCTTTGGTGGAACACCAAGGGACTATGTCATTCAGAAGAGCTTGAAGATGAGGAAGATGCAAACCAGCTCAACCTCTTCTACAAGTGATATCACCTGCAACTTAGTAGTCCTTGCACAAACATAGGTGCTGCTGGAAGAGATAATTGGAAAGCATGCAATTAAACTTAAAATACATACAACTCCAATAGATCTGAAACAAGCAGCAGTAAGAGCATAAATCAAACTAGAATAAACTCTTACCCTAACAGGAGGGAGCTCTCTCCTTCAAGGCCAACAATTAACCAGCAAAAGCAGTGATAAATAACACGGATTATACCTCATAAACATTTGACAATCACCATCCACACATGAAAATCATTACACCATAGATCTTCATTACACCATAGATCTTGCCTCTAAATCTTCTTTATTCCAAAATAATAAACAATACAATACAAGAGCAACAACACCTCGATCCCAGTTCTAACTAGATTGGAAGAGGCTGCTTGTGCTTTGATTTATACAAAGACCAGGAGATCCAGCCCAGGGGGGGCGCAAATCCCAAGGAGACAGACCAAATCAGCTGATGGAGAGTCAATCAATGCAGATCTGAAGCTGAACTGAGCCTATTTGTCAATCGAGGGGCTGATTGAGCTGACACATCAACCCATAAACTGACACATCAGTCCACAGAGCTCCCAAGAGAGCCCATACGTGTGGAGGAGAGAGAGAGGGCGCAATTCCCCATAAAGGCTGCTGAAGATCAACTTTGGATCTGTCTCGATCACCTCCTTCAGTCAAGGATTTGCCAGATCCAGTCAATCTGGTTCAGATCTGACTGATTTCAATCAAATTGGCTGAGAATCCACTGATATATGATTTTGGATTTGCTCCATTATTCATCAATTTATTAATTAAAATAATCAATAATTGATTTTTTGGGGCTTTCTGACCCGAGTGATGGAAAATCACTCAAAACTAGGAAATAGTGGGTCCATGGGTTTACATGGTGCTCTTATCTTGAAAATGAGCACCTACATGACTGAAACTGATTATTTGGCCCACTTTTATTACAAAATCAATTTTTCCAATTAAACTATTAGAAAATAGCCTAAGTTTTGGAAAAATTAAATTTTAATAAAAAACACTGAAAAAATGAAAAAAATGAAAAATTGAAAAAACGTACGAGTACTTAGACATGTTCATATGACTTGACCATGATGTCTAGCATGTTTATACATTGACACATAGACTCTAATGACCTCAATAGGCCTAAATGCCAAGTCGACCACCCCAACTTTGGAGGTATGGAGTGAAAAACTCAGAAAAACTCAGTTGTTTATTCAACAACCAATAATAACCAAGGGAAAAAACACCATGGGCTGATCGGATTGACAAATAAAGTTTAAGAGACCGAGTCTTTTATAGACACTATCATGCTAGAACATTTATTACAATTTCCCCATGGGGTATGAACATGTGATATAGTCAACACAGCTTCCCAGAAGCAAGATTGAAGGTCTTCTGAAGTCCGAACAAATTATCCTTGTCCAGTTCACCAGGCTCACTTGATAAAAAACCACTAAGTACATCTTAGGTGGTAACAAAAACCAGACACCAAAGTGGGATTGAATTTGCCAAATAGATCTTTAGAAGCATAAAAATAAAGATCCTACTTTAGCACTTGAAGATGTAAAAGATTAATAAGCATAAGTACTTAAATAGAATGCTAGATCTATTCAAAATAAAACTTTAAACAACTAGATCTAGTTTTTTAAAGGAATGCATACTCAAACAAGTTAGCTTTTGATTTTCTAAAAAAGGAACTAACTAGCTCAAGCATGCATGGGTAACCAAAGAAAAACTTGATTAAAATGTTGAAAGAAAGAGAGTAGAAAGGAGCCTAGAAGCTTGGGAACTTTTGGGCCATGGAGTGTGTTTTAGTGGAGCACAGAGGGACTATGTTTTCCAAATGAGCTCGAAGAGATGAAAGAGTCAAACTAAAACTGTCACTCCTTTAAGCGAGATCACCTGAACATCTTAAACAATGCTACAACCAAAATGCCATATCTGGTACAACCTATACCAAGGATTTGAAAAGTATGCATAGAGGCCATGCTACATCCACGGTAATAATTCTCAGGGGGGCACTCGAAGGGGCCTCGCCTTGTCGACACCAGTTTTGGGAGCATAACCCCGAAGGACCCAGAGAATTGAACCTTCCAACTCAAGAAATAAACATACCAATCATGGATCTCTAGGCATAGATGAATAAAAGAATAAAGAAATAAACAAACTTGCTTATTATTTCCTACCGATTAACAATAATCCTATGTAGGTCGAACTAATAATACGAGAAAGAAACATGAAACTAATACATGTTACTTTATAAAACAACAATGATCATCCACACACATACTTGCACTACACCATGGATTTCCTTTAAAGCCTTTTGATTCCAAATGATATTATAAAACAGAGAAGCACAACTTCAAATGCCTTTTGGTCCTCTGACCATGATGAGAACAAGAGAGAGGGGGGTTGCATTCGTCAATAGAGAGTTAACTGAAGAGGTGAATGAATGCTCTTTGCCACGCGTAGATATGAAGTGGAGGTGGTAGGAATGATTGGTGGGGGATTAATGCCACCTCTAAGAAGGTAGGCACACTCCCCTACATTCCTTGACACATATGCCTCAATAAATGTGCCATCCTCTAGAGAAATGCATCCTCTCCTCTTGGTGATGCGACACCTCTACTCTGGCAACTCAAATCAAATCTTCAATCAAGTGCTTGGCTCCTTCTTGACTTGTCTTTTGGCTCTCCGGGGGTTTAGGGTCAGACTTATGGTTCGTGGGTGGAACAATAACCTGTGGAAGATCAATGTCCTTCTTTGGTGGCAGCATAGAGATGGTTTCTCGGGAAAAAGCTTGTTTGGTTAGAATCTTTTGTGAAATAGGGTTGTCAAAATGATTGCAAGTTTGACATTCCACCTTTTTAGGGGGGACAAATTGGTCGGTTTTAGGATTAGGGCTCTGGAATTGTTATAAACACTGTCATACATGCATCGCAGTCGTTTGTTTCTCAGCTTATTGTCCTTTTTATGTTGTTCCATGATCGTGGTTAAGTTGGTAACCACTTCAAGTGTATGAGCCATGATTTGCATAATAGTCTAGAGTCATAATTAGACTCTTCTAGGGAAGGCATGTTTTTCGAAACTTTGAAAAAGGGTGTAGGTGTAATCCTCGGTGGAGTTGCTGCATGGAGTCGCCAAGTGAGTTTTGTGACCAACTCACCGAAAGGGAGAAAGATAGTGTCGATGGAAAGGGTAAGTGATGTGAGGAACAAAACTGTGACTGTGAATAGAATAGGAAAATGGTGAAAAATGTTGTCACAAAAATCAAACCGGATGCGATACAATAAGGGTATGCAACAACTAAGTAGATTCTGAGACACTAGAGGTAAGCCTCTACCCTCCTCGGCAATGACACCAAGAATGTTATCATCTCGTTTGTAATTGCCTCTAGAAAGGATCCTATCCAGGATGGGTAGAGGGAAGGAAACTAATTCAGATGACCCAAGAGTGCCTCAACCACTGCTAAAGATGCAGTTGTCACACTAGAAGAGGCTCTCTTCGCTTTAGGCTAGGCTAAAACCAAGCCAAGTGGGAGATCCTTGTCGACCTGTGAAGGCCAACCAGACTGATAAGAGTCACATAAACAAAGATAGGTATGATGCAAACACGGTGATGTCTTTACTATAACGCCCTAAACAATAAGTTGAAAGGCTTAGTAAATTATAAAATAATTAACCTGTTACCAACTATTTTGTACAATAGTTAAACTTCCTATTGAGCCGCCAGTTATCGAGCATGATGAATGCTCATCTCCAGAGTTCAGAAGTTCAGTGTGCTCTAGAGTTTGCCAGTTTTGGGCTAAACTTTCTCTTTTTTGTAAATACATGTTCATGTCCCCTTGGGGAAATTGTAAAAAATGTCCTAGCATTTAATTTTATATAAAAGGTTCAGCTTCCTGGACTTGAGCATCAAGCCGACTAGCCCAGAGTGTTTTTTCCCTTGGTTATTATTGGTTGTTGAACAAACGACTAATAATTTATGAGTTTTTCACTCACACCTCCAAAGCTGGGGTAGTTGTCTTGGTGTTTCGGCCTTAGGAGGTTATTAGAGCCTTCGTGTCAGTGTTTTTCAACATGCTAGGCATTCCGATTGAGTCGTATAAACATGTACTAGGTCCACCTAGAGTTTCGTTTGATTCCAAGAAAAAAATATTTTTTCCGTTTTTTAAGCCATTTTTTTAATGGTTTAATTGGAAAAATTCAAAATGTAAAAAATTATGTGATCCGGAGTCCGTTTTCAGCATGGTTGGGCTCATTTTTAAGCTCGGAGCAACATATTTACCCAGGGGCCACTTTCACTATGTTTCGGCCAGCTGAAGCATCCCGAAAGTCATCATTCGGCTAGCAGAGCATCAAAGTAGCATTTAAATGCTAAGTTTGGATAAAATGCACCAAAAGTCAAATATTTAAAAAAGTCAAATAAATGATTTTTTATTTGTGGAGGGTGACATGGCATGTGGGCCATAAGTCTTACGACCCTCTTCATGTTACATGGCAAGCATAAAACTTTGGTTTAAAATTGAAGTTGGGATTAATGTAAAAAGAGGTGACGTGAATCTGAAAACACCCACGCTAGCATGTGAGTTTGGGTGTGGGTGGGAGAGTGTGGACCCGTCCACATTTATAAAATGGCAAATATTAAACCATTGCGTATAATTCCAATGATTTAAACCATGGTATGTTAATGCATGCGAATTGTTTAATGGAGAAGGTGGCGTCAACCACTAAAGGAGCTCACGCTGGCAAGTATTGAGGTTGCGCTAGTTAGGGGAATGGACCCCTCTTTGAATCCACGTCACTTTAGTTAGCCATACGGATTGCATGAGATCAGAGATAATTCGTCGATATGGATTGAGTGGATGGACGAGTTAGCATTTACTTCAGCTAAGGCTCGATCTCTCAAAGGGACTCACGCATATCTCAAAGGATCTCACATGTATACACTTGGAGCTTTCGTACTTGATAGGTGATTCTTCCAAAGAAGGGATGGTGGGTGCCTTGCCAAGGTGGAGGCCATGTCCCCATCCACTTCAATGCAAGCTCGAGTCTATTGAAGCGATGTGCACTCCAAGCCAGGAATTAACAAGGATTTGATTGGGAAATCGAGTTTGTCTATTGTGCCATTGGCACTCTTCAAAGCCAATTCGAATTAGGGTTTTGGCTCTCGTATTTTGTATAAGTAGAGGCTCTTGGAGCTCTATTCATGAGGGATATTTTGGTCAAACTTACTCTGCCAGATTTTAATTGTGTTACAACTTTTTGCTATTGGAAATAAAGTGACTTTGGAGGTCCATATGGTGTGTTGATTCTTGTCATGGGAAGTGCTTCATCTATATCAAGGTGATTTTGTTCTTGTTTATTACTTATATTTCACTATTTTGATAAAATTGGTAGCTTAGAAGGCTTTATTAAGTCCATAGGGTGGGCATTTGAGTTCAATTTGTCCATTTATGTTGGGTTTTATTGGATTTGGAAGGAGTAGACTGTAGTTGGAAATACTTATACTCTTCTAATCCCATTTTGCTTTGCATAAGTTATTTGATCAAGATGTGTTTGTAAGTGGTTTCTTGTGTAGATCTCCTAGGTTTGAAGAGAAGTTTGAGCTCGGTTGCTTCTCTCATTTCGTCAAATGACCTATTTTTTCTAACATTGTGTGCATTTCAGGGCCTCCTAAAGTCGATCTCAAGCCTCAAAAAGTTTGGCAAGAGGCACTAGTTCGAAGATCCATCTCTCAAAACTACATTTTAGAACTCGGTTACTTGCTACCTTGGAAGCCCTAAACCTCCTCCTTTCGTTTTTGGCCTCCTACATTCTCCTAGCTTTCTCCCTCTTTTTTGCTGCCCTCTTTTTGTCCTCTTTTCCTCTTTTTTGCAGCCCTCTTTGGGCCCCCTTTTTCCCTCTTTGCTTCTTTTTTGCAGCCCCCCCTTTGGCTGCCCCTTGTCTTGCATTTATCCCTTTCCTTTCTCCTTCTTTTCTCTCCACCTTCCTAGCTCTCGTCCCTCCTCAAGTTTGGCCTTCCATCCGTTTCGTTTTACCTGTAGAATTGTTCAAGCTTCCTCCTTTTCATCCCCCCTTGAACATTTCAAAAAATCAGAAAAAACAACAAAGGTTATTTGGTTAAGAGTTAGTTTTGTCTCAATTTTAAAAAGATTAAATAGTTAGATCTCTTTCCATTGTATGCTTTTTCCATTCGTAGATCTCACAATCACATTCCTTTGAAAAAGTGGCATTGGATTTTAATTACTTGTTGCAATCTTAGAATCTAGGGTAGTTTCATTTCTTTTTTTTAAATTTTTTAGCTAATGCCTAATGGGTGCTTTGAGATGACTTATCTTGTGTAGGTATTTGAAGGACACAAGAACCAAAAGCCTAGATACAAGCAAGTTTTGATCACAAGGGGCTAGATCTAAAACAAAGAATTATTTCAAGAAGAGAAGCCATTTACACGCAACAAAGAACAAAGCTTCACAAATACCAAGGAAATCCAAAACTCAAAGTCCAAACTCATCTTTCTCCTTTGTATAAGCCCTCAAAAGGCTTTAGCTTCATTTCATTAGTTGCATTTCCATTTTAAGGGTTGAATCCACTCATTTTGTACTTAATTAATAAAATAAGGCTAAGTAGGATAAAGCCTCCCATAGTTGGTTTTTCTTCCCCTTTTGGGGGAAGAGTGTCTTATGTGTTCCTAGCTTAAATTTGCTTTAAGTATTTAGAATAGTTTCATTTGTGCTTAGAACACTAATTGTTAGTTTAGTTTGTTTTTTTTTTCTTTCCTTAGCTTAGTTTATTTTTGCAAGTAGCTTAGCTTCATTTTTTACTAAATTGCTAGATTAGTTCATTTTGCAAGTAGTATATTAACTACTGAGGCATTTGTTAATCATTTATTTGAGCAATTCACTTGTGTTTCCTTGTTTAAAATTTATAAATCTTTGAAAGGAACCAAGACTCTTGAACTTTGTCATAAGACGAAGTTGAGAGCAATCTCTATCGGAGAGCATCTGTTTTGCACTTTTACTGCATTTAGCATATAGATTAGTCAAAGACTCTTGAACTTTGTCATAAGACGAAGTCAAGAGCACTCTCTGTCGGAGAGGTTCATTGTGCTTTAATTAAAATTCGCCACTCACATCCTTTTTCTAAAAATTATTTCGTTGCTTTCCATCACCAAGTATGCTCTGCCAACCCTAAAAAGTTGGATTATTACTCAGAAAGGTGATTGGATTTGTTAATCATACAAGTGATAACCATAATAAAATCTTCACCCCCATAAACCAACGAACCGATGTTGTTTCGAGAGATACTCAGGTAGTGGGGAAATTCCTACTGGTGGCGCCGGAAATCATCGTTGTCATAGAGTTCTAGCTTGTTGGTTAAATCCACTGGACACCTAGCCTAGAATACTGGACGGTCCGTCAGGTCACCAAGGGGAGCCAGTGAAGGTATACTTTTTTGGTTGGACTCATACCTTGCTTTTTTTAGCCTTAATAATCAAGATCACTAAAACTCATAAAATCAACCAAGATAATTTGCACAACATTCTCACCAGCATTATTCTGAGACTTGTATCTTCAGCATCCCCAAGTACTACACATTTTGACTCCATTTGGAACTGGCCACTTTGAAATTTCATATATTAATTAATCTGGGCCATTTGTCCATTGGGAATCTGTTTAAGTTATTATCTATCTGTGGATGCCATTTTATTATACAAGTCTTCATTATATTGTTTATCTACAATCTTGTATCTGCAACGTGGATTTCTCTTATCTTGTGTTTATCTCATTCATTACAAAAACTGTGATCTCATTAAAAAACTCCTAAAGAACACCCATCTGCATCCGCAACCATAAAAACACTTAAAAAAACATAGAGCCATAGACAACTCTTTGTAGGGACTACCCCCCTTGGCTTCGTTAGGAGTTTGCCTAAACGGACGAGCTGGTGTTACCTCCTGATTTGACAGGGATATCCACAGGGCTACAAAAGAGGACCATGCTCGACCTGTCTACGTTTTAAAAGGTAATACCTTTGCTGGGTTTGAAGGAAATGTTAAACAGGAGATGGAAGTGCCTGTGTCACAAGGGATTAAAAGGAAGAGACCGTTTAGGCAGAAGTCAAAGGTATGTAAATTTTGTGGTCCACTAGAACATACTGCAGGGCATCATGTGGCAGGACTCCATGAGTTAGGACATCATGCTGGACATTGTGTACATGGACAAATTGTGAAACAGAGAAACAGTATGGACAATAATTCCATCCTCAAATTCCTGATAATGAGAGGATTTTAGCTAGTTTGATCAAGGAAAATGGTAGAAAAGACAGTCAGACTGTTTCAGAGCATGCAACATGCCTTGATGTAGCATCAAAGGTCTTACAAAAGTTTCTGGTGGAGGGATTTGTAAGGACTATTTCTTGCCATATCCAGACAATTATAGAGAGCAGAACGATGTGTTTCAGGTGTGCCAAACATTCTGTAAAGCAGCGCATCCTAGGAGATCTGGGCATTATATCATGCAAAATATTGGCTCCTGTGTCTGCTGTTTGTCCAACCTACAACACAAATCAACAAACTGAGATTTTGCACAGTTTTGTGGGACTCCCAACATCATTTGCAACATATTCCTGGGATGTTCGAGGCATTCAACAGGACCTGGTATGAGGTATTACAGCAGAGTTAATTTGTTATATGTTAGATCAATCAGGATCTAATTCCGGAGGTTTCTTTATGGTGGCAATTCTATGAGAAAGCAATCCATTGTCTGGTTCAAATAACGCGGTTTTGAGGCTACCATAGAAGAATTTTCCTCTTTCTAAAGCACATCCACAGAGTGCCTTATACAAGATCAATGGTCCAGCAGACAGAGAAAACTGTCAACTTCTCATCCAAACTTAGCACCGATCTTCCTCTTTATGAGCCTTCTGAGGTTCCCTTGGAGCAATATTTAAGTGACAGGCAAAGAATATCTCAAGCATTACTCCCAAACAAAAAGAGGAAGGAGAAGCTAAATGATGAAGAATGGTGAATTTGTATGTTGCCTATTGAGTTCCTTTTCTTGACTACATTTCCAGTCATTTATATGAATATTATAGTGAAAACACCAGGGCAAGGATATCCCCCAGGGATTTTCAAAAATGTCAAAAAAGTACTAACCTTGAAAGCTACAAGATGGGAGCTTCGAGGCTTAGACTATGTTTTGAAGCCATCAGACTTTGTACTTGGAGTTCATGGGGCTCTTTACTCAGAAAATAATGGGGTTATGTCAAGACTAAAGGGACTGATGGAGATGACTGTTTGCTTTGTATTACCTCCAGCACAATTTTTTTGAGATAAAATCATGCAAATGGTTGAGGTCAGGGTGAGACCATCTAGTGAATCAGTTGTGGTGTTTGAAGATGTTGCTGTATTTACTCCAAAGGGTCTCTCACATGAAGTATTTACTCAGATATTATGTGGTCTCTCAGGGGCCAGGGTTACATGGCCTAGGAAGTTCCGTAGTTGTCAAGATGGTTACGCTGTAAGGGCTTCCCTTAAGGTTGAAGACGGAGTGCTAAATCCTAATAAAAAAGGGTTTTTCTTCTTGCCTAAACCCCCGATACTTATTCTTCATGATGAGATTGATTATCTTGTGTTTGAAAGGCATGGAGCTGCTGGTGTATGTCTTCGCATTATTTTCATCTTATTATAAAGCTAAGAAGTGAGCAAGAGCATCAGTTCCGTAATATTCAACGGAGTGAATATCACAATCCTTTCAGCTTTATAAACACCAAGGGTTTGAAAATCATCAATTTAAGAGATACATAAACTATTGGTGGAGTTGCAGCTGCTCTTCAGAATTCTGATGATGAAGCTGTAGATCCACGTCTTGAACGAATAAAAAAAATCTAGGTGAAGACAGTGATGAAGAGGATGAAGATTTTGTAGCAGAAAAAGATGATGTTGGATCTCCAACTGATGAGTCAGATGAGGAGGAATCAGATACAAGTGAGTGCAGAGCCCAAACAAAAGCCTGCAAAGAAAGAAGTTAAGAAAAAGAGCTCACGCGGCAACCCTTCACCCTGTTCACCATGCACGGGTGTAAAATTCATGCTCAGTGATGGAGATGACCGGAGCGCATTCCTTCGATCCGAATTTCTTGTAGCAGCCAAACTGATAATTGTGGAGGTTGGGATTGGCGGTTTACGGGCACGAGATTGGATTCTCTATGGATTAGCAGCGGATTTTTATCTTTAAACAAATCGCTTGGGTTGATCATCGTGATTGCATGAAGTTCTGGAACAGAGAAATTCACCATATGAATTGCAAGCAGCCGATAGCGTGGTTTGTCTTCATCAAAATCGCCAATGGTTCCGAGAATGGCAATCTTCAAAGGAGGGGGTGCGCTGTCACCATTTCAGACACCGAGATTTTGATAATGAAGTTCTACCTGCAGTTCTGGAGGGAGTTCCACTTATTTTGTTGATCGCCAAAAATCGCCATAATTCAACAGAACTGATGACTTGAAGTCTGTAGCAAGTCAATTCCGGTGTTTGCATAGTAAACGGCTGCAACATGCACTCTGATTTTACTCACACCTATGGTGAACATGGGCAGCGTGTTCTATTCAGGCAGCTTGGCGGCAGTTTAAGAAACGGAAACTGGCAAAGCTCCAAGTTAAAGAGAATTGTATCTCACAATTGGTTTTTCAAATGGAGTATCGAGGTTGAAAAAGGGATGGAGCTAATCGTCATCTGCCAGTCTGAGTTTAGAAGCGGTTGAGTCACTAGCGGCCAGTTGTTGGAGCAGTCCACACGTTTTGGAAATCACGAGTGGAATGAGAACCGATTTCATTCATCATCTGGTAGCAACTTGGGTACACAGTATTTTCATGGCAATATTCTTTTTGAGCAATCCACAGTTCGGTGGTATAATTGATACACTTACCACTTTCACTTTCCGCCTGGAACTGTTGGCTCGGAGTGTCCATCTACTTACTCAGCCAATTGTTGGTATTAGTGTAAACGTGTGGTGTTAGCTGCACGTTTAAGTGTAGTTCTTGGACAACTGTTGATTTTCTTGACGGTGGACTATTCTCTTTAGCATTTCACGCATGGCTCAGGAAACTCTATCCGTTACGAACTCCATTCTCTATAATTAAAGGAGTTGGAGTTGGTCGTGACACCTAGGTGTTGGAGCTTAGTTGGTAAGGAATGCCCTTTAACGAAGTGAAGTTTGAGGAAAAAGTGGATCCAATATTCACTTCTCATATTATCTAAATATTTTATTTTATTTGTTTCTTTTTAGGAGAAAAGGTGGGAGAGCCTTTTGGGCCTATAAAGAGCATAGCTCTTTCATTGTAAAGGATGGAATGTTTTGGGTTGGGAGGATTTTTCCCCAAAGTTAATAAAGAAAATCATGTTGAGTTTTTGGACATGTTGGGTTTCTCTGTGGTAGTTTTGTATTTTCATGAGTTGTAGACCAAGCCGGCATAGAGGGCTAACAATCTAGCACGTTGGGCAAGCATTTGCGGCTGCCAAGTTGCTTGTTGCCGTTATGTTCTTGGAGGTCTGGGAGTAATGGAAAGTAGTCAGTTATACTTCCATTCTCCTGGCCTCTGATTATGGAACAGACCAGCCTAGCCTCCCTTCTGCAAAACGCAAAGCCTTTCTGAGTCCCCTTCTGACTCCATTAACCCTTCTGGTACTGGCACTAGCCTTCCCTTATGGACTGGTCCTCCTTCCCCTTCTTTCCCATCAAGCCGACTCATTTTACTTTTCTGCTACCCGTGTTTCTCTAAGGCAGCCTCTTCAAATCACCTTGCCCTCAGCCACACCTGCCTTAGCGATCCGAACTTAGGCAAACCCCCCTAGAGCTAAAGAAGAGCCAGCCTGAAGCAAGGAGAGAAAAGGTGTGGTGACATTGACCTCTCTCTAGAGAGTTGTCGCTGGGCCGATGCGCCCGCAGTTTGGGCTTTCAGCACTCGCGTGCCAATTTCGGGCGACAACATTTTGGCGCCGTTGCCGGGGACGAAGTCTAGTTCCCGGATTTTGAAGACTATCCTTCATTGACATTTGTGGGAGATTACATTGCAGATTCTTCCTCTCACATGGCGACTCCATGAAGGGACAGAGCCTTGGTCTTTTTGCAGATTTAAAAGATCCGATTGGGTGTAGAGGTGAGCACACTCATCAGAAGGCTTTCAAGCTCACCTTGGCGACTCCACAGTTTGGTATGAGGTATGGTTATATGCATTTTTCAGATTTAGTATGTCGTTATTGATTTACGGATGATGATACGGGAAAGCCGTGGGATATTTGGCGCGAAGCTTACAACCCGCTGAATTTCTCAAAAATCCACGGATTCCCTAATCAGCACTATGACCGTGGGAAGGTGCATAACATTCTTCCTGAGTTTAATGGAAATGTTGGTGTTTCAGCCATCCATCATATTGCCTCTCTCTGCAAACTGATGGCTGATTTTCATGTTCATCATGAGGATGATATTATGGTCGTTTTTGCTATAACTTTGGAAAGGGATGCAATGATCTGGTTCTATGGCCTTTTGGTTGAATCCATAGATTCAGTGGCCAGTTTTTTCGAGAGGTTTCTCCTCCGCTGGCACGATGGGTAGTAGATGAGATTGAGCAGCTTGCTAAAGAATATGATGCTCTCATCCCTATGCTCCATCCTGAGCTTAAAGAACAGACCATTGAAGATCCAATCGAGGAAGCATTACAAGAAACCTTGGTTGAAGACATCACTGAAGATCTTCTTGAGGTTGCTGAAGTAAAGAAAAATGTAGATAGGGAACTGCCTCAGATCTATGTCACTGAACCACTCCATGCTGAAGATTTGGACTTGCCTCAAGTTCATAATGTGATTGATGCAGATCAGCTCGAGCAACCTTATAATGGAGGTTTGTATGTGAGCCCTATCAATCAATGGATAGAGTCTTCTTGTGCACGGTTTGATTCTTCCTGGTATAACTTCTTTTTGCCTAACAATCTAATGTTACCATTCAGCTTCATTCATGAGCAGATTGCAAGGCACTGTTGTCTTATGATGAATATATCTTTGTTTCGTTCACTAACTAAGCTCAAAAAAAGGAAGTTTGGCATGGAAAAGATGCTAGAATGGTTTCATTAGCTGTATGCATATACTTAATAGCTTCTAGATTCACGTCAAGTTAGGTAGGTAGGATGAATAAAGCTCCTGCGTGGGCATTTACATTATCAGTGTTGTTTTGCTTATACATTTTTTCAAGGTTTGTAATAAAGTGTGGGATGTGAATTAAGCCATCCCACCACGCACATTTTCTTTCAGTTTGGGTTTGCTGATACCCAGAGAATCTGAGGTTCTCGTGTGCTCTCTTTGAGAGCACACGTCCCCCATGGAGCCAGATGTTACCTCTTGATTTGACAGGGATATCCGCAAGGATGCAAGAGAGGACCATCCTTCGCCTGTCTACGTTTTAAAAGGTAATAACTTTGCTGGTTTTGAAGGTAATGTTAAATAGGAGATGGAAGTGCCTGTGTCACAAGGGTTGAAAAGGAAGAGACCGTTCATGCAGAAGTCAAAGGTATGTAAATTTTGTGGTCCACTAGAACATGCTGCAGGGCATCATGTGACAGGACACCATGAGAAAGGACATCATGCTGGACATTGTGTACATGGACAAATTATGAAACAGAGAAACAGTATGGACAATAATTTCATCCTCAAATTCCTGATGATGAGAGGATTTTAGCTAGTTTGATCAAGGAAAATGGTAGAAAAGACAGTCAGACTGTTTCAGAGCATGCAACATGCCTTGATGTAGCAGCAAAGGTCTTACAAAAGTTTCTGGTGGAGGGATTTGTAAGGACTATTTCTTGCCATATCCAGACAATTATAGAGAGCAGAATGATGTGTTTTAGGTGTGCCAAACATTCTGTAAAGCAGCGGATCCTAGGAGATTTGGGCATTTTATGATGCAAAATATTGGCTCCTGTGCCTGCTGTTTGTCCAGCCTACAACACAAATCAACAAACTGAGATTCTGCACAGTTTTGTGGGACTCCCAACATCATTTGCAGCATATTCCTGGGATGTTTGAGGCATTCAACAGGACCTGGTATGAGGTATTACAGTAGAGTTAATTTGTTATATGTCAGATCAATCGGGATCTAATTGCGGAGGTTTCTTTATGGTGGCAATTCTATGAGAAAGCAATCCATTGTCTGGTTCAATTAGTGCGGTTTTGAGGCTACCATAGAAGAATTTTCCTCTTTCAAAAGCGCATCCACACAATGCCTTATACAAGATCAATGGCCCAACAGACAGAGAAAACTGTCAACTTCTCATCCAAACTTAGCATCGATCTTCCTCTTTATGAGCCTTCTGAGGTTCCCTTGGAGCAATATTTAAGTGACAGGCAAAGAATATTTCAAGCATTACTCCCAGACAAAAAGAGGAAGGAGAAGCTAAATGATGAAGAATGGCGAATTCGTATGTTGCCTATTGAGTTCCTTTTCTTGACTACATTTCCAGTCATTTATATGAATATTATAGTGAAAACACCAGGGCAAGGATATCCCTCAGGGATTTCCAAAAATGTAAAAAAAGTACTAACCTTGAAAGCTACAAGATGGGAGCTTTGAGGCTTAGACTATGTTTTAAAGCCATCAGACTTTGTACTTGGAGTTCGTGGGGCTCTTTACTCAGAAAATAATGGGGTTATGTCAAGACTAAAGGGACTGATGGAGATGACTGTTTGAGTTTAAGCCTTCTACTTATGAGGAGGCTTTCGCACATCAGGTTAGAAAAGATGCCATGATGGAAGAGTACAATTCCATCATGAAGAATGGTGTATGGGAGGTGGCTTAGAGACTAGAGGGGAAGTCAGTTGTGACTTCCAAGTGGCTCTTTAAAATCAAGCATGCTGCAGATGGCAGCATCGAGAAGTACAAAGCTTGGTTAGTAGCACGAGGGTTCTCACAGATAGAGGGAGTTGGTTATGATGAGACCCTTGCGTTGGTTGCTAGATTTTCTTCGATCAGAGCAGTGATCTTCATTGTGGCAGAGATGGCTTGGAGGATCGATCAGATGAATGTGAAGACCGCTTTCCTCAATGGTCTTCTACAGGAGGAAGTATATCTAGAGCAGCCACAGTGCTTTGAGATTTATAAGAGAGCTTCTCATGTTTGCAGGCTGAAAAAGGCCTTGTATGGTCTGAAGCAAGCCACTCGGGCTGAGTACTTGAGGATTGATTCTTATTTGCTTTCGATTGGGTTTCAGAAGAGAGGCAGATCCCAACCTATACTACATTGTCGTTGGAGGTGTTCCGCTCATTCTTCTGCTATATTTTGATGACTTATTCATTACAGGAGGAGAGTACCTGATTGAGGCATGCAATAAAGATCTTACTTTAGAGTTTGAGATGACTGGCCTTGGGTTGATGCACTACTATTTAGGCATGGAGGTGTGGAAGGAAGATGGACATGTTTTCCCAGGGCAAGGAAAATATGCTGCAGATGTTTTGAGGAGATTTCAGATGGAGGAATGCGGAGCCATGTCCACACCCATGATCACCAACTAGAAAAAGGTTCATGCTTCTGAGGGAGAGTTGGTGGATCCTACTTTGTTTCGTCAGCTTATTGGTTTGTCGATGTATTTGGTCAACACCAGACCAGATATGAGTTTTGCGGTGAACACTCTCAGTTAGTTCATGGTGGAGCCTAGGAGAGTGCACTGGACAACTACAAAACATATTTTGAGATACCTTGCTTGGACTGTAGTCGATGGTCTGGACTACAGGAGGTCAGGTGGAGTGGACTTGGTTGGCTTCACTTGGACATGTTCTGGAGCACTTTTGGTTGTTGTTTTAGTCTGAGTTCGGCAATTGTGTCGTGGTTCAGTCGGAAGCAAAAGTCTGTTGCTTTGAGTTCTGTAGAAGCTGAGTACATGGTAGCCAGTCAGGTGAGCTGCGAAGCATTCTGGCTTCACAAGTTCATGGTTGAATTTTTTGGTCAGGAGCCGAGGCCTACTATCATTCATTGTGACAATGAGATTTGCATTAGGCTCTCTGAGAATCCAGTGTTTCATGACAGGTCAAAGCACATTGAGATCAGATACCACTTTATCGGAGACTATGTCTAGAAAGGAGATGTAGAGTTACAGTCATTTCTACATACGGGCAGGCAGTAGATATTCTCACGAAGTCTTTGGGAAGAGGAAAGCATATTTATTTTAAAGACAAGATGGGAGTGGTGAAAAACACTTTCCTCAGTAAGAGAGAGGGTTGAATTTTTACCTAGGTAGTGTTTGTTCACTCATGCCTTGGTCTGGACAAGGTCACTTTAATTGGTGGTCCCTAGCCTATTTAAAAAGGTGAGAATGACTTTATTATAAAGTGACCTCTTTAATGTGAGTTTGAGTTTATATTTTAAAAATGACATTATGAGTATTAAATGTGGGTGTTAATTAAATTCTCATTTATTAATTAAAAGTGATTTTTAGTGAGGAAATGAGATGGGCCCTAGATCTCATTTAGTTGGCTTTTAATCTAAGCCATTGATCTAGAAGTGGAAGTTACTTAAACAAAAAGGGCTTGGGAAAGGCAAATGGAATTCATTGTTCACTTTCACAAGAGAGAATTTTGAGAGAGGAGCATGAGAAGAGCCAAAGAGTAAACCCTTGCAAAAATTTCCAAAACCATAGAGAGAAGAAGGGCACGAATTTTGAGGCATTTATACCAACATATTGACACGAATTGCAATGCAAATGTACTGCAATTAATGCCGCAGACCGTACACCAATAAATGCAGGCCATATAGTTCGTTCAACAGATATTTTGAGGTGAGAGAAGGCACAGATTTCGAGGTATTCGTACAACACAGAAATTGAGGCAGGTACAACATTAATTGATGTTCGTACAACAGATCATACAGGACGAAGTTTGAGACAGTGATTGCACAGAAATCGAGGCATCCTTAAAGTCACACGTGTGGCAGAAAATTGGGGTTTTTGTACAGCAGGTTATCAGAGTGTTATTTTGGTATGTTTTTTGAGATGGAAAAGAGATAAGTACTGCTGTATTTTGTTAATTAATTTGTCTCTGAACAAATAATTAAAATCTCTCTGATGAACAGGTTTTCCCTTTATGGTTTTTCCTGGACCAATTTTGGTAAATAATATGAGTGTTTATTTTCATTTGTGTTGCCTTAGTTTAAAATATCTGAGTAAGAGATTAGGGCTGTTATAATTTTTCAGAGTTAAAAAGTTGAAAAGAAATCTCATGTGTTTCATAATTCAGTAAAAAATTTTAATTTTTAAATGTACATGCATGATGGGGTTTGGGCATTAGACCATATGCAACATTGAAACTGAAACCGGGTTGGAGTTCTCAAAAATTTTCATTCTAGGGGACACTGAGAATTAGCGGTTCCTTGTCCCATCTCACATCTGTTCCCTTTTGGGCTCTATGATTAAAAATCATTACATTTCTTTATTATGTGGCAAACGATCATTCAGATTTTGCATTTGGTCTTCATCTGCTTTCATTTTCTTTTTTCACTTTAACTTCATGTTAGTCCTTTGGCTTACATTTCTCTTTCTTTGGATACAACATGATACATATATGCAATGTAATGATGAAATGAGTACTTGTTTCGAGGCCTAATGGGATGACACCCAATGGAAAAAATAACTCTACCTACCGCTACCACATCAGGGGGAATCTGACAAGAAGTAGATCCAGGACTGAAGCCATGCATCCACACAGTCTAGAGCCAAGACACAGTAACATGGAGTCTAGTAGACATAGAGGTCAAAGGGGGAAGTCCTCAAGATCAAACATCTAGGTGCAAGTCAAGGCATTGATCCAAAAATATGAAAGAGTTGGATGGGTGGAGACAATGATAAATGGTGCGAAGGCTAACAATAGGACGAAAGGTGAACAAGTCTATACCAAGATGGGGAAGGAATCGGTGTGCATGCATAAAACTTAAAAGCCTTGCAATCAAGGCAACATGACCACTCGAACAGTAAGCCCACAATAGTAACCAGATGAAGTATAGGATCACCAAGCGAGTCACTACATGCTAAGTTAGGCTACTAATATAAATAAACAAGACACTACATAACATCCATGTGCACAAAAATATACTTGCTCTGCTAAGTGAATCTGAAAAATGATCTTTGCCAAGTATGGGAAAGAGAAACACACCAACACTGATCTTTATTGCTTTCTAAGCGAACCGTGACCCAATCAACTCACCTCCATGGGGTCATGTGGGGAACAACCGTAACAAGGGAGACTGGAGGATTCTTTGAGTAACTCTGACTAGCTTTGAAGATATAGCACATCATCGATGACCGATTCTGTATAGCTCTACTCAGGCTTATGTAAGGACTGGCTCAACACTCTGGTGCAAGATTTGCATCATGGTAGCTCCAGCTAACATGGATGTGACAACAATCCCATTCAAGAATGTTAGAATTTTAAAAGTTTTATGCCAAAAACAATAGGATCATTGAAAGAAATACAAGTACAGTAGCACAAAAATAACACAAAGATTTATCCTTGGAAACCCTCGTGGTGGAGAAAACCCACAAAACTTCCTTAATAGAGAATTCAACCAAGTACAGTGAACAACCCCAAAAACTGTTAATGTAATTGTAACTTTGGAAGATTTTCACTTGTATTTGTATTTTATTATTGTACCTCAGACGAAGATGTTCATTCCTCCGATGGGGAGAGTCATCATTGTATTTGAGTCATGTAAAGTTATTGAGAATAACCCTTTGTATGTCGAGGCATTAGTCCCCAGAAATGAGTTGTACTAGGGTTATTAGACTGTCCTAGAGAAGTCGGCCTTGTTGAGGAAAAAGTCAAGTCAGGATAAAGTATAAATATAGAGAGTGACTCTCTATTTTAACACACACTCACTCATCAAGTTCGCATGAGAGAGAGAGGACAAGCTTGCACAAGTGAGAGAGAGAAGTTGTCGAAGATCATCTTTATACTTTTGGGTTTTACTTTTGCAACTGGTGCTCATCCTATCTCTGAGAAAGTTACGAGGTTTTCTCCTTTATGCTTTCTCTTAGGAAAAATCTTTGTGTCTCTTGTCTCTTGTGATTATTGCTGTGCATGTTATTCTTTCAGATAAGATCCTAGATCATATTGAATAACCCGTAAAAATCTAACATGGTAAAAGAGCCAAATTGAGAAGAAGGCATAGTGCAGCTGCATAAGCTAGGGCTTCTTAATTTTTGGGTGTCTCGCCACAAATCATCAAGGAAAGGAGGCTAGGCTAACTCACCTTAAGAGGGTGCATTTTTCTGTTGAAGCATAATTTGATTCTGAGCATTTTCACTTTTTTGGCTTGTCATTGCTGTGAGAAATTAGGGCTTTTCACAGAAGTGGAATTTTGGAGTGCAATCAATCTAGGATTGTTCTCCTCAAAATCGAAATTTTGAGACAAGATCGATATTTTTGGTTGGGTAAAACTCCGGGAAAGTCAAACCCTAGTTTGACTCTGGACCAGAAAAACCAGAACTGCAGAAGACCAGCTCTAGATCCATATCGAGCATCTCAAATTGGTAAGATCTAAATCTTTTGTATTTCCATTTGAGGTTCTCATTAAAGATGTCTCACCAAACCAAGCTTGAGGATAAGCTTGAAGTAGTTGATAACTTCCGAGCATGGAAGTACAGGATTTCGCTAGTCCTTGAAGAGAATGAATTGGACACCTACATAAATGAAGAGAGCTTCCAGTTCTAGAGGGAGATGAGGCTAAAGCCTTACACAAGAAGAACTTGGTCAAAGCCAAGAGGATTATTGCTGATTCTATCAAGGATGACCTTATACCACATGTGTCTTCCTTAAAGACACCTAAAGAGATGCTTGATTCCTTCACCAAGCTATTTGAAGGAAAGAATATAAATTGGAAGATGACCTCGCGAAATCAGTTGAAGAATGTGAAGATCCAGAATGCAGAGACCATATAGTCATACTTTACAAGGGTCTCTCAAATCAAGGAACAACTTGAAGTTGTGGGAGAAGACATAGAGAATGGAGAAGTTGTGATGACCACCTTGAATGGTCTCCCTAGGTCATGGGACTCCTTTATTCAAGGAATTTGTGCTAGAAGAAAGTTAATCACTTTTAGTAGGATGTGGGAGGAATGCTCACAAGAAGAAGCTCGAATTATAGCTTGAGAAGAAAAGATGGGAAATGGAGATCAAGCTCTCACAGCACATACCAAGAATAACAAAAGGGAGCACTCTCATCACAAGAAAGCAAAACATCACCACCAGAATCAGAAGGATAACCTTAGAAGACCTAGGAGAGATCTATCTAATATCAGATGCTATACTTGTAATAAGAAGGGACATTTTTCCAGAGATTTTCCCAAGAACAAAAAAAGAACACCAAGAAAACACATCATGCTCACACTGCAGAGGATGATGAACCTCCTAGGAAGAGAACCAAAGGAGACAGTGAATATTCTTCAAGTGATGAAGAATATGTTATGATTTCAGCTCTTACAGGTACTATTTCACATGGGAGCAACGATTGGCTTGTAGATAGTGGGGCTTCCAAGCATATGATGGGATGTCAAGAATCCTTTGTGAATCTATCTGAACATGAGTCACCTTAGAAAGTGAAACTTGGGGATGATTACCAATACCCTATAAAAGGAAGTGGTGAAGCCTTTTACAAGTTGAACTTTGGAAAATCTTTGAAGATGAAGGATGTTCTATATGTACCAGGACTCAAGAAGAATCTTCTCTCCATATCTTCTCTGGATGCAAAAGGCTTGTGGGTTGCAATTATTGATGGCCAAGTTCTTATGTGGCCAAAAGGAAAGACCATAGATGATGCAGTAGTGATTGGAGAGCAAGAGGGAGGCTTATACAAATTGAAGGGCCAACCTGAACAAGCCTTGGTACATGACTCCATGGACCCGAGTGAATTTTGGCATAGAAGGCTTGCACATGTGCACTATAGAGCACTATCACTTGCAAGCAAAGCAGTTAAAGGTATTCCTGAAATCCAGACAAAGCATGAAGGCATCTGCGAAGGATGTGTGAAGGGAAAGAACATAAAGAAGACATTTCCAAGTAGCGAGAGAAAAGCAAAAGGAATCTTGGAATTCATCCACTCTGATGTATGCGGTCCAATGTCATCCAGTTCATTGAGTGGGCATGTATATTATGTTTCTTTCATTGATGATTTTTCTAGGAGGACCTGGATATATTTCTTAAAGAGCAAAGATGAAGTATTCAACAAATTTAAGGATTTCAAAGCCCTGCTATGTCTCTGGTTTGAAGAAGAACCTCCTCTTTGTTGTTGGCTTAGAAGATAAAGGCTACAAGGTTCTTTTCATGGACAAGAAGGTCCTACTATGGGAAAATAATGAGAAGTTAAGCTCAGCAGAATCGATTGGAGTTCGATAGGGAGGTCTTTACAAAGCTTCCAGACACTCCACTCAAGCATTAGTTCACAACACAATTGACCCATGTGAACTGTGGCATCGAAGGTTTGGACACCTTCACTATATTGCTCTCCTTAGTCTTCAAAAGATGGTCACAAGTATGCTTGAGTTTTCTAATGAATATAATGGTGTTTGCAAATGTTGTGCTCTAGGTAAGAAAAATAAGAAATCGTTCTTCAAAAGTAAGAACAAATCTAAAGGAATTTTGGACATGATTCATTCTAACATATGTGGGCCTATGTCTCCACTGTCCTTGAGTGGGTTCTTGTATTATGTATTGTTCATAGATGATCACTCTCGCAAGTCCTGGATCTACTTTCTAAAAGTCCAGAGTGAAACTTTTGACAAATTCAAAGAGTTGAAGGCCCTAATTAGACAGGAAGACATATATGTATCCTGAAGTCAGATAATGGAGAGTTAGATGATTTTTGCTGAGAAGCAGGAATCAAGAGGGAGCTAATAATGCCATACAACCCTCAACAAAATGGGGTTGTAGAAAGAAAGAATAGAACGATATGTGTGGCTTCCTGTACAACTTTGTACTTACAAAACAGAAGCCCTCATGCCATCTTGGGGGAAAAGCCTAGAATTACCCAGGCTTTATGAGCAAGCTCATTGATGCAGAAGAAGCGAATCTACAGAACTATCACCTTCCCTTGATCCTAGTTTTGTATATGGAATCTGGATAACTTGTTCCTTACTGGGGAGGAACAACTGATAATCTAGTGTAAGAGGGAGCTCACCTCTGAATTCAAGATGAAGGAGTCTGGGTTTGATGCACTATTTTCTTGGCTTAGAGGTCTGGCAAAAGCCATATTAGATCTTCCTGACACAAGGGAAGTATGCAGTCAATGTCTTGCAGAATTTGGAATGCAGCACTGCAAGTCCATGAACATACCCATGACAACGAACTTAAAGAAGTTACATGAATCAACCACTTGTTCAAAGGATGTGGATCCTACTCAGTATTGACAACTCATTGGATCCTTGATGTATCTAGTGCACACAAGACCAGATATCTGTTACACATTGAATGCATTGCGTTACATGTATGTTACACTGGGTAGTTGCTAAACATGTACTCAAATATGTGTGGTACTATCACTTATGGGCCCAGGTGTACTTCCAGCAGTGGAGTATTGTTAGTCGGATATGCTGACTCCGATTGGGCTGACAATGCAGTAGACCGGAAAAGCACTTTAGGCTACTATTTCAGTATGGGATTGACAATGATCTCTTGGTCCAACCGGAAACAAGGTTCCATAGCTCAGAGCACAGCTGAAGATGAGTATATTGTTGTTAATGATGCCTGCAAAGAAGCAGTTTGGATTAGAAAAATTCTCTTTGATCTATTCGGTGGAAAGCTTGAGTCAACTATTATTCATTGCGATAATCAGAGTTGCATTAAGCTTTCAGAGAACCCGGTGTTTCACAACACATCGAAACACGTTGAAATGAATTACCACTTCATCAGAGATTTAGTACAGAGAGGCACCTTGAAGCTGTTGGACACAATGACCACGCTGAGACAGGGGGGGTGAATCAAAGTGTGAGCAATATAAACCTTTTAATCTTCAGTTAATCAATTAGAGTATATCAATCATTATGTTATCAATTACATCATTATATACATTAGCTAAATCAACCATGAGTCATAAGCACAATCATCAGATCAAGAGAGACACAAGAATATATGTAATTTTAATCTTTATTTATGGTAATGGAAGACTACAATCTTTTCGATTACAATCAGCATGAACTGATGAAAAGAGCATCAACTCTCATAACAGGACCTGTTACCACCTAAGTTGTACTTAGTGGTTTTTCTATCAAGTGAGCCTGGTGAATTGGACAAAGATTCTTTGTTCCGACTTTAGAAGACCTTTGAAAGTACTTCTGGGAATTGCTTGTTGTACTATATCACATGTTCATACCCCATGGGGGAATTGTAATAAATGTTCTAGCATGATAGTGTCTGTAAAAGACTCGGTCTCTTAGACTTTATTTGTCAATCCGATCAGCCCGAGGGGTTTTTTCCCTTGGTTATTATTGGTTGTTGAATAAACGACTGATAATTTTTGAGTTTTTCACTCAATACCTCTAAAGTTGGGGTGGTCGGCTTGGCATTTAGGTCTATTGAGGTTATTAGAGTCTATGTGTCAATGTATAAACATGTTAGGCATCATGGTCGAGTCATATGAACATGTCTAAGTCCCCCTAGTTTTTTATTTTTTTAAGTTCTTAAAATTTTAATTTTTCCACAAAAACTTAGGCTATTTTTAATAGTCTAATTGGAAAAATTGGTTTTGTAATAAAAGTGGGCCAAATAATCAGTTTTAGTTTCAGTCATGGTGCTCATTTTCAAGCTAAGAGCACCATGTAAACCCATAGACCCACTATTTTCAAGTTTTGAGTGATTTTCCATCACTCAGGTCAGAAAACGCCAAAAAATCAATTATTGATTATTTTAATTAATAAATTGATGAATAATGGAGCAAATCCAAAATCCTAGATTAGTGGATTTTTAGTCGATTTGATTGAAATCAGTCAGATCTGCACCAGATTGACTGGATCTGACAAATCCTTGACTGAAGGAGGTGATCTGGACAGATCCAGAGTTGAACTTCAGCATCCTTTATGAGGAATTGCGCCCTCTCTCTCTTCTCCACACGTGTGGGCTCTCCTGGAAGCTTTGTGGATTGATGTGTCAGCTCAATCAGCCCCCTGATTGACAAGTCGGCTTAGTGGAAGCTTAGTTCAGCCTCAGATCGGCATTAAAGGACTCTCCTTCAGCTGCAGTGGTCTGTCTCCTTGGGATTTGCGCCCCCCCTGGGCTGGATCTCCTTTTTCTTGTGTAAATAAAGCTCAGATCACCTCTTCCAAGCTAGTTAGAACTGGGATTGAGGTGCTATTTGTTCATTTGAAATAAAGACAAGCTTTGGAGGCAGGATGGTGTCATGTCATTGTATGTGTGGATGAGCATTGCCATGTTTTACTGAGGTAACCTGTATTTATGTTCATAATTTGCTAATTGTTTGTGGATTCATTGCTAAGATTGATAATAAGCTTATTATAATCTTGATAGGAATGAAGCTTTTCAATAAGTTTATTGGCCATCTCTTTCCTTTGATGTATGTTTAGAGATCTAGATTCAACATGTTTTATAAGTTTATATGCATGTTATTCTGAAATCTCAGTGTATGTATTAACTGGATCTCACAAGTATTTTGGCAAGTCTTTGGATTCAATTGTAGGTTCCTAGCTTGGAGAGGATGCTGATCTAGTTTGCTTCTTCACTCTCTCCAAAACCATTCAAAGGCATAGTCCCTTGACATTCCACCTGAAAGCTCCACGATGGATCTTTAAGGCTCCCAACACTCTTCCTCTCTCTTCCTCCTTATAAAATTCAATTTTCTTACCTGGTTACTGTGTTCGAAAGCTTTGTTATAATTTAGATTTGTCATATTAAAGTAAAAATTACATAGATCTACTATTTCAAAGCTCATAGTCTAGATCTCATTTCTGAAAAGTATCATTAAGCATTCTAGATCTAGCTTAGGGAAATCGTCCGTTTTGCATGGCAAGTTAAAGAGAATCCGTAGGTTGCATGCTCTAGATTTCCTTTTCTGTTTTAAAAAGATTAAATCCAACAATCAGTGCATATTTCATTGACTGCACAAACAACAAGCCAAGATCCCAAGGAAAGCTTGCTTTCTTTGGTTTCTTTTTCACCTGTTTAGCTAGTTTTAACTTAGTCTTTTTTGAGTTACGGTAGGCTGACCAAAGGTACTCTTAAAGTGCTTTTGGGCATATTTTATTCTAACATGCTTGCTGGTTTTTAGCAGGTGTAACAGAAAAGAAGAGCAGTTGCTGTTCGAAAAAGGCCTCGGGCGTGTTCAAATTCCCCCAGGGGTCTCCCCTTTGACGAAAATTTGAAATTTTTGGAAAGTTGTGAGTGTTACCACCTAAGTTGTACTTAGTGGTTTTTTATCAAGTGAGCCTGGTGAACCGGACAAGGATAACTTGTTCGGACTTCAGAAGACCTTCAGACTTACTTCTGGGAAGCTTTGTTGTACTATAGCACATGTTCATACCCCACGGGAGAATTGTAATAAATGTTCTAGCATGATAGTGTCTGTAAAAGACTCGGTCTCTTAGACTTTATTTGTCAATCCGATCAGCCCAGGGTGTTTTTTCCCTTGGTTATTATTGGTTGTTGAATAAACGACTGATAATTTCCGAGTTTTTCACTCCATACCTCCAAAGTTGGGGTGGTCGGCTTGGCATTTAGGCCTATTGAGGTTATTAGAGTCTATGTGTCAATGTATAAACATGCTAGGCATCATGGTCGAGTCTTATGAACATGTCTAAGTACCCCTAGGTTTTTTCAACTTTTTAATTTTTTTAATTTTTTCACTGTTTTTTATTAAAATTTAATTTTTCCAAAACTTAGGCTATTTTTTAATAGTTTAATTGGAAAAATTGATTTTGTAATAAAAGTGGGCCAAATAATCAGTTTCAGTCATGTAGGTGCTCATTTTCAAGCTAAGAGCACCATGTAAACCCATGGACCCACTATTTTCTAGTTTTGAGTGATTTTCCATCACTTAAGTCATAAAGCCCCAAAAATCAATTATTGATTATTTTAATTAATAAATTGATGAATAATGGAGCAAATCCAAAATCATAGATCAATGGATTCTCAGTCGATTTGATTGAAATCATTCAGATCTGAACCAGATTGACTGGATCTGACAAATCCTTGATTGATGGAGGTGATCTGGACAAATCCAGAGTTGATCTTCAGCATCCTTTATGGGGAATTTCGCCCTCCCTCTCTCCTCTACACGTTTTGGCTCATCTGGATGAGTTTTGGTGGATGCTTCAGTCAAGAGGTTCAGGTGTCAGTCACATCAGCCCCCCGATTGACATTTGCACTTAGTGAGACTCAGATCTGGCTCAGTTCAGCTTCAGATCTGCATTGATTGACTCTCCATCAGCTGATTTGGTTTATCTCCTTGGGATTTGTGGCCCCCTGGACTGGATCTCCTAGTTTTTGTATATATCCAAGCATAAGCCTCCTCTTCCAAGCTAGTTAGAACTGGGATTGAGGTGTTGCTGCTATTGTACTGTTGTTATTGTTCATTTGAAATAAAGAGAAGCTTTGGAGGCAAGATAGTGTTGTGCCATTGTATGTGTGGATGATCATTGCCATTTTTTACTGAGGTAACCTGTATCTGTGTTCATAATTTGCTGATTGCTTGTGGATTCATTGCTAAGATTGATAATAAGCTTATTATAATTTTGATAGGAAAGGTGCTTTTCAACAGTGTTCCACGGAAACTCGCCCCCCAAGGTCGGGGGCTCGCCCCCCTCGCTCCCCACGCCTCGGGGGCTTGGGGGCTCCTCTAGAAACGTTTCCTCACGCCCCCAAAAAAGCGAAACTTCCGGAAACGCAGGAGGGGGCGTGCCTCCTAGCTCCGAACGTCGCCCCGCTTGTGGGGGGCGCCCACACGCCCCTCCCCGAAGACGGGGGGCTCCCACACGCCCCCCCACGATTTTACATTTTTAAATTTTTTAAAATTCAAAATTAAAAAAAAAAACAAAAGCAAAAAGCATAAATCAAAAAGTAAAACCTAAATGATGCTTACGTTCCTCGTGACTCATTCATTTCCGCTGTCGTGACTGAGTGAGGCTGCCGCGTGACTAACCAAAGGCTGCTGTGAGTGAATGGAGGTTGCCCTGTGATTGTTGTTCAAGTTTTCAATTAGAATGGCTAAGATTTAAATATCAAATTTGAAATATGAATATCAAGGTTGAAAGGACAAATTGTACAATTTGAAAATGTTCATGATGAATCAATAATCAATGAATCATTGAATTGTCACTTGTGTAAGTTTGTAACATGCTTGTTAGATTATCATTAAGGTTGAAAGGACAAATTGTACAATTTAAAAATGTTCATGATGAATCAATAATCAATGAATCATTGAATTGTCACTTAAGTTTGTAACATGCTTGTTAGATTATCATTAAATTGCTAGTTTTAAAATTTTAATTTACATTGTTAGGATTTATGATATTTATTATCTAGCATTTATAATTTTTATTTTTTTATAATTTATATATATTTTTATAATTTTTATGACCTCGACGCCCCCCCGCCCCCCTCGAATTTCCCTAGAATTTGGGGGTAGTCTCCACACGCCCCCACCGTGCGTTTCCCCGCTCCCACGCTCCCGCGTCCTGGAAACTTGGGGGAACATTGCTTTTCAATAAGTTTATTGGCCATCTCTTTCCTTTGATGCATGTTTAGAGATCTAGATTCAACATGCTCTATAAGTTTATATGCATGTTATTTTGAATCTCTGTGTATGTACTAATCGGATCTCACAAGTATTTCGGCAAGTTTTTTGATTTCAGCTGAGCTGCAGGTTCCTAGATTGGAGAGGATGCTGATCTAGTTTGCTTCTTCACTCTCTCCAAAACTTTCCAAAGGCATAGTCCCTCGACATTCCACCTGAAAGCTCCACGGTGGATTTTCAAGGCTACCAGCATTTCTCTCCTCCTCTTCCTCCTTCAAAATCAATTCTTTACCTGGTTACTTTGTTCACAGCTTTGATATTGTTTAGATCTATTATCTTAAAGTAAATTTAACATAGATCTATCTTCTCAAAACTCTTAATCTAGATCTTGTTCTTAAAAGGTTTCATAAGCATTCTAGATCTAGCTTTAAGGAAATCGTCCTTTTTGCATGGAATTTTAAAGAGAATTTGTAGTTTGCATGCATTAGATTTCTGTTTGTTGTTATAAAAGATAAATCTAGCAATCAATGCACATCATATTGGCTGCCTAAAAGGCAAGCCAAGATCCCAAGGAAAGCTTGGTTCCCTTTTTACCTTTTTTAACTAGTTTTTACTTAGCTTTCTTTGGTTAAAAGTAAGCTGACCCAAAGGTACTTTCAGAGTGCTTTTGGGCATATTTCAGTCTAATAAGCTTGCTGGCATTTAGCAGGTATAACAGAAAAGAAAAGGAGCTGCTATTCGAAAGTGACTTTTGGGTCGTCTGAATCCCCCCAGAGGTCTCCCTTTTTGATTCCCCTCCTTGATTCCCCGATTGAGGTCTACTTGGACTGAAAGAGGTCCTTGGAGGGTTTTCTTTTTTAACAAGAACATCCATCTCAAAATTTACTAAAATTGACAAAACTCAGGTGTGTATGCTTTGCAGTTGGCTGCGGTTCGTCCGATCAGTTAAGCTGTATCAAAAGCACTTGAGTGACTAGTATAATTAGGATTCACTCTCCCAAATTGACAAACCATCAGGTGAAAATCCAACACCTAGATCAAACCATTACGGTGGCAAAATACCCAAAGGAAGCGGGAACTTCTGAAAAGTGACCTCGGGGCGCCGATCTCTGTCACACCCTAACAGGTGTGTTATGAACAATAGCCCCAGAGAATCCATTCAACCCACATATTCCTTGCGGGTAGGCGTGAAGGTTTAGTTTTGGACATACTCCATGTACTCTCGGGTATATCTGGAGTCCACCCCTTCGCCTAATTTTAATCAACTCATATCTCACATTAACTTAAAACGTACCAAGAGGCAATTGCAAAACATTCACTCCAAGCACATGCAAGTACATTGATTTTATTTTGACTCCATTTTAATGCATTGGTTATTTTCTTGCTATATATATATATATTGTGTCTCAGCATTGTGCTTTCGTGCGCTCATTTTGTATCGTGTCATCTATGGTTGTTTATGGTTAATTTTCAAACTCCTAAGTAATTCATTCAGTTTAACATCACCATACTAAGTAATTAGCCTTAGTAACTTAATAGGGTCTACCCCCCTTGGCTTCGTTAGGAGTTGAGCCTAAACGGAGGAGTCAAGAACAAGGTGACAGCCTTGACTCGAGACTTGCCCCCAAGGACACACCAAGTGGCTTGAAGATTTCTGCCACGTGACCTAGGTGTGTGAAAGGCAGCAACACATTTTGGCGCCATTGTCGGGGATACATCTTTTTATTCTCGGGTACGACTTAGCTTAATTTTTTTCTAAACAACTAAAGAGATAAAAAAATAATTTGATTGATCTTGTATTTAAAAAACATAAAAATTAAAACTCGATCCATCGGGCGACTCCACTGTCTAACATCCCTTCAAGAATTTCCACCCGAAGAAACCGTTGAAAATTATTCAATCCTCTCCCTGATCTCGAAAGGTTTATTAGGGAAAGATTGAATAGGTAGACTTCTCGTAGAAACCTTGAAGATTTGGGAGACCAATCCCTCTCAGATATCCATCGCATATTTGTAGAGAGTCATGTTCACCAATCTCAAGAAATGATGGAATTATTCAAACCCCTTGACTTTTCTCAGATAGCAGGTTGTCCCCATGCCATTCCAAAAGATGCTATCAAGAAGCTCCCCATATTTCAGGGCAATAATGCCATCACTGCCAAGTCTCACCTTCGAAAGTTTGAAAAGCACCTGGTCAGTTATTGCAATGATGCTGCCCATGACCATGACGATGTCAAAATGAAGTTCTTTGCTTTATCCCTAGAAGATGATGCTGAAGAATGGTATTTCGACCTAGATGATGATTCATATAAAACTCTTAGTGAATTCCTAGAGGGTTTTAAGAAGAAATGGGGAGAAAAGAAAGAACTAAGACATCTGCTTGCTGCCCTTCATAACATTAAGAAGATGGAGAATGAAACCATGGATGAATTTAACACTAAATTCAGGCGTGTGGTTGCGGACCTCCTTAACGAAATCAAGCCAAAGGATGCCTCCATCCTCATATCTTACATCGAAGCTTTCACTGGTGATTTGGTACCAGTTAAGAGACAAAGAGCCAGTCAATCTAAAAATTGCTCAGGAATTGGCTGAGAAAATAGAAAAGAATATGCAGTCTTCAGGCAAGTTCAACATTCCAAGTTACACTACGGAAAACACTTCATACAATAGAGAAAAGGGAAAAGCTGTTGAATCAGAAGAAAAGGAAGCCTCTAAAGATCCCATGGAAAATGTAACATACATGATAAAAGACTTGGTTATTAGTCAAAACCAACTAATGGCCAATCATTCTGCACACTTGAATCACATTCATAATAGATTGATCACAATGGAAATGAATAATGGACCTAGGAACTTTCAGCACAAGCAGAATCAGATGTATCAAGATAATTTTCCTCAGTAGGAGCCTAGGATTCCAAACCAGTTAGACTCAGCTAACATGGTAGAAGAAGTAATTCGATGGTCTAGACCCTGTGAACAATTCCACCAAGAAAGCACTTGTTATGTTGCAAATCAAGTCATGGAACATGGACGTCCCGAGGTCAGTAATCAGGAAACAACTTCAAGCAAGCCTGATCATATATACATGGTAGGCCAGGCCTACCCTTTGTCACTAGCTAAACAGTACACACCTAAGGATGAAACCATTGCAGAATCTTATAGTGAAACTTATGATGAAAACTGTAATGTACATGATGGGACTTTTACGTGTTCTTTATATAATGATGATAGTCTGGAAGGTTTATTGCCTTGTGACCTTTTCTCTGAAGAAGATGAGTATGAAAATGAGGACAAGTATAGCTTGGAGCATGATACAATTGACGAAGACTCCCTTATCCTCGACAAAGATATTGATGAGGAGTCCTGGACATTCATGGAAAATCCGGTCTATGACATGAATAAAGAGGAAAATAATGAACCAGAAACTTTTGATGTTTTTCTATCTATGGCATATCTAAATTAGAGAGCATGGACCATTTGGCCTTGGGAAACTTTGATATGAAAAAGGAGCATGCAGTTTATCCACATGATCAGTCTGAGCCATATATCAGTATCAGTAATGAAGACAAAGAAAACTTGATATCGGAACCTGATATCAGCAATGGAGAATCCATCACATCTGACATAGATGATGGTGATGTACATGATGGGACTTTTACGTGTTCTCTATATAATGATGATAGTCTGGAAGGTTTATTGCCTTGTGACCTTTTCTCTGAAGAAGATGAGTATGAAAATGAGGACAAGTATAGCTTGGAGCATGATACAATTGACGAAGACTCCCTTATCCTCGACAAAGATATTGATGAGGAGTCCTGGACATTCATGGAAAATCCGGTCTATGACATGAATAAAGAGGAAAATAATGAACCAGAAACTTTTGATGTTTTTCTATCTATGTCATATCTAAATTAGAGAGCATGGACCATTTGGCATTGGGAAACTTTGATATGAAAAAGGAGCATGCAGTTTATCCACATGATCAGTCTGAACCATATATCAGTATCAGTAATGAAGACAAAGAAAACTTGATATCGGAACCTGATATCAGCAATGGAGAATCCATCACATCTGACATAGATGATGGTGATGACTATTGGGATTTTTGTGGATATCTTATTAAGAATCCTATCTATGCTATATCCAGCAAGGGGAGTGTCTATTTAGAAATTTGTGGAAGTCCAATCTACTATAGTTCTATAGAGGGAAGTATGGATTTGGAGACCTTGGAAAACCTTAGTATGGAAGAGGAGCATTTAGAATTTTCATGTGATCATTCAGAGTCATATCATGAGCCGCACAAGGGTATCAGTAATGAAGACATTGAGAAGCAGTGTTGTGAAAAGTCAGATGTGATGCAGTTAGTGGAATATCAGTCTCAGCCATCTTTTTCACATATAGAGGTTCCTTATGATTTGGAGCTACTAGGGGCTTGTGCAACGAGTTATCATTTGATAAGCCTCGGTGATCAGTATGATGATGTAGTCAGTCTGCCTCATCATTCTGATTGGTATATCAGTCCTATCCAGTCATGGATAGAAGCAGCCTGCATGAGCACATACAAGTTGGGGAAGAATTTTTATGACATTATTCATGCCTATGATCTCCCATCCATCCCGCCCATTCTGAATCATCACGCAGGTTTACATTTTCTGAATAAAGTATCTTTACTTTGGCTGGTAACCAAAGAGAAGGAATTTTTTTTTTATGTTAATAAAATGCTTAGGTGGTTACATTGGATTTCTGATTACACTTAACCCTTTTTATATCATGCTTAGAGTAGGAAAATCAGCTCCTTGAAAGAGAGCATTTACTTTCTGCATTTCTATTTTATACTTAGCTATAATAAAACTTTGATTCTTTTGGTTAGTTACATTTATTTTGTTTAAATAAATCAGCTTAATGGTTCATTTGATTTTTTATAAAACTTGTGCTACTGAGGTTTTTGTTGTCAAGTTGAGATGTTTTTACAGGGTATATAAACTAGAGATTCTGGTGTTCTCGTATCCTCTCCTTGCCTTAAAGATTAGATCGAGCACACGTCCCACAGTTGGAGCCAGAATGTTACCACCTAAGTTGTACTTGGTGGTTTTTTATCAAGTGAGCTTGGTGAATCGGACAAGGATAACTTGTTCGGACTTCAGAAGACCTTCAGTTTTACTTCTAGGAAGCTTTGTTGTACTATATCACATGTTCATACCCCATGGGGGAATTGTAATAAATGTTCTAGCATGATAGTGTCTGTAAAAGAGTCGGTCTCTCAGACTTTATTTGTCAATCCGATCAGCCCAGGGTGTATTTTCCCTTGGTTATTATTGGTTGTTGAATAAACGACTGATAATTTTTGAGTTTTTCACTCCATACCTCCAAAGTTGGGGTGGTCGGCTTGGCATTTAGGCCTATTGAGGTTATTGGAGTCTATGTGTCAATGTATAAACATGCTAGGCATCATGGTCGAGTCCTATGAACATGTCTAAGTCCCCCTCGGTTTTTTCAACTTTTTTATTTTTTAAATTTTTTCAGTGTTTTTTATGAAAATTTAATTTTTCCAAAATTTAGGCTATTTTTTAATAGTTTAATTGGAAAAATTGATTTTGTAATAAAAGTGAGCCAAATAATCAGTTTCAGTCATGTAGGTGCTCATTTTCAAGCTAAGAGCACCATGTAAACCCATGGACCCACTATTTTCTAGTTTTGAGTGATTTTCCATCACTCAGGTCATAAAGTCCCAAAAATCAATTATTGATTATTTTAATTAATAAATTGATAAATAATGGAGCAAATCCAAAATCATAGATCAGTGGATTCTCAGCAGATTTGATTGAAATCAGTCAGATCTGAACTAGATTGACTGGATTTGACAAATCCTTGATTGATGGAGGTGATCTGGACAAATCCAGAGTTGATCTTGAGCATCCTTTATGGGGAATTTCGCCCTCCCTCTCTCCTCCACACGTTTTGGCTCATCTGGATGAGTTTTGGTGGATGCTTCAGTCAAGAGGTTCAGGTGTCAGTCACATCAGCCCCCCGATTGACATTTGCACTTAGTGAGACTCAGATTGGCATTGATTGACTCTCCATCAGCTGATTTGGTCTATCTCCTTTGGATTTGTGCCCCCCTGGGCTGGATCTCCTGGTTTTTGTATATATCCAGGCATAAGCCTCCTCTTCCAAGCTAGTTAGAACTGGGATTGAGGTGTTGCTGCTATTGTATTGTTGTTATTGTTCATTTGAAATGAAGAGAAGCTTTGGAGGCAAGACAGTGTTGAGCCATTGTATGTGTGGATGATCATTGCCATTTTTTACTGAGGTAACCTGTATCTGTGTTCATAATTTGCTGATTGCTTGTGGATTCATTGCTAAGATTGATAATAAGCTTATCATAATCTTGATAGGAAAGGTGCTTTTCAATAAGTTTATTGGCCATCTCTTTCCTTTGATGCATGTTTAGAGATCTAGATTCAGCATGTTCTATAAGTTTATATGCATGTTATTTTGAATCTCTGTGTATGTACTAATCGGATCTCACAAGTATTTCGGCAAGTTTTTTGATTTCAGCTAAGCTGCAGGTTCCTAGATTGGAGAGGATGCTGATCTAGTTTGCTTCTTCACTCTCTCCAAAACTTTCCGAAGGCATAGTCCCTCGACATTCCACCTGAAAGCTGCACGGTGGATCTTTAAGGCTACCAGCATTTCTCTCCTCCTCTTTCTCCTTCAAAATCAATTCTTTACCTGGTTACTTTGTTCACGTCTTTGATATTGTTTAGATCTATTATCTTAAAGCAAATTTAACATAGTTCTATCTTCTCAAAGCCCATAATCTAGTCTTGTTCTTAAAAGGTTTCATAAGCATTCTAGATCTAGCTTTAGGGAAATCGTCCTTTTTGCATGGAATTTTAAAGAGAATTTGTACTTTGCATGCATTAGATTTTTGTTTGCTGTTATAAAAGATAAATCTAGCAATCGGTGCACATCATATTGGTTGCCTAAAAGGCAAGCCAAGATCCCAAGGAAAGCTTGCTTTCCTTGGTTCCCTTTTTACCTTTTTTAACTAGTTTTTACTTAGCTTTCTTTGGTTAAAAGTAAGCTGACCCAAAGGTACTTTTGGAGTGCTTTTGGGCATATTTCAGTCTAATAAGCTTGCTGGTTTTTAGCAGGTATAACAGAAAAGAGGAGGAGCTGCTGTTCGAAAGTGACTTTTGGGCCGTCTGAATCCTCCAGGGGTCTCCCTTTTTGACCGAAATCTTTAATTTTTGCACTTTGTAAGCTCTTGGTTTCATTCTGTATAAGAATCAAGAGGCATCACATCAGTTTGCTGATATTGTAATAGCTGGTAATAAAAAATAATTTTGAATAGGCTGTTTCGAGCCCATTCCCCATTCCCCCTGGGGGGATTTGCGTCCGTGTCATTTTTTGATTTTTGTTCATCTTTTTTAATCTAGCGTAGTACTAATCTGGAGGGTAGTATACTTTGATTTAAAATCAATTCCATATTCCATTTCTATTGATTTCAAAGTAACTTTAATACTTACCCCACGAGCCTCCTTTTGAGCCAAAAGGTGAAGAAAGGTTCGTGGTAGTCTAATTAGAAAATTATGGTTCTCTTATCTTTTTACGTTTCATTTGCTATCATCATTTGTTTCAGTAACCATAATAAAATCAACCCCTCCTTAATTCCCCGATTGAGGTCAACTCGGACTGAAACAGGTTCTTGGAGGGTTTTCTTTTTAACAAGAACATCCATCTCAAAATTTACTAAAATTGACAAGACTCTGGTGTGTATGCTCTGCACTTGGCTGCGGTTCGTCCGATCAGTTAAGCTGTATCAAAAGCACTTGAGTGACTAGTATAATTAGGATTCACTCACCCAAATTGACAAACCATCAGGTGAAAATCCAACACTTAGATCAAACCATTACGGTGGCAAAATACCCAAAGGAAGTGGGAACTTTTGAAAAGTGACCTTGGGGCACTGATCTCTGTCACACCCTAATAGGTGCGTTATGAACAATAGCCCCAGAGACTCCATTCAGCCCACATATTCTTTGCGGGTAGCCGTGAAGGTTTAGTTTTGGATATACTCCAATTACTCTCGGGTATATTTGGAGTCCACCCCTTCGCCTAATTTTAATCAACTCATATCTCACATTAACTTAAAACGTACCAAGAGGCAATTGCAAAACATTCACTCCAAGCACATGCAAGTACATTGATTTTATTTTGACTCCATTTTAATGCACTGGTTATTTTCTTGCTATATATATATATATATTGTGTCTCAGCATTGTGTTTTTGTGCGCTCATTTTGTATCGTGTCATCTATGGTTGTTTATGGTTAATTTTCAAACTCCTAAGTAATTCATTCAGTTTAACATCACCATACTAAGTAATTAGCCTTAGTAACTTAAAAGGGTCTACCCCCCTTGGCTTCGTTAGGAGTTGAGCCTAAACGGAGGAGTCGAGAACAAGGTGACAGCCTTGACTTGAGACTTGCCCCCAAGGACACACAGAGTGGCTTGAAGATTTCTGCCACATGACCTAGGTGTGTGAAAGGCGGCAACAGTAAGATCTTGGTTTCATCCTATATAAGGACCAAGAGGTTTCTGATATTTCAGTTTGCTGATATTGTCTTTTCTGAGTAGGCTCTTTTGAGCCCGCTCCCGATCCCCCCAGGGGGGATCTGCTTCCGTTTCACTTTTTTGCATTTTTCTCTTTTTTCTGTTCTAGTTTTGTATTGACATGTAGGATTGTAAACTTTGATAATATTTTGTATTATTCCATATTTTCAGTTCAAAAGTAGTCATACTATTTACCCCATGACTTCTCGATTGACCCGCAAGGGGAAAGAGATGCGTGGTAGGACTAGTTAGAAAATCGGTGTTGTGTATCTCTGATTCCTTTTATTTATTTATTGTTTGATAATCATAACAAAATCAACCCCTCCTCGATTCCTCGATTGAGGTCCACTTGGATCGAAAGAGGTTCTTGGAGGGTTTTCTTTTTAATAAGAAGACCTCTTCTAAAATTTACTAAAAATAACAAAGACTTCAGTGTGTATGCTCTGTACTTGGCTGCGGTTCGTCCGATCATTTAAGTTGCATCAAAAGCACTTGAGTGACTAGATTAATTAGTCCTCACCTCCCAAATGGACAAACCATTAGGCAAAAATCGAAGGCCTTGAACGAACTGTAAGTGGTGGCAAAATACCCAGAGGAGTGGGAACAACTGGAAAGTGACCTCGAGGCGTCGATCTCTGTCACACCCTGATGGGTGCGTTATGAACAATAGTCTTTGAGACCCCGTTCCAGCTGACAAACACCTTGCGGGTAACCGTGAAAGTTCACTTTTGGACATACTCCAAGTACCACTCGAGTATATCTGGAGTCCCCTTTTCGCCTAATTGAATTCATTTACATTCCACCCTAATTTAAAATCTACCAAGAGACATTTGCAAAACATTCATTCAAGCGCATGCAAACACATTATTTTCTCTGTTGACTCCATTTAAGGCACTGGTGATTTATTTGACCATTTCTTTCAATTATATATCTATATTGAGTGTCATTACTGTGCTTATATGCTTTAAATCTTGCATCTTGTTATCTTTTGCTTTCATTGGTTAACTTTGAAACTCCTAAACAACTTAATCATTATAACACCATCACACTAAGTAATTAGCCTTATTAATTCAATAGGGTCTACCCCCCTTGGCTTCGTTAGGAGTTAGCCTGAACGGAGGAGTCAAGAACAAGGTGATAGCCTTGACTTGAGACTTGCCCCTAAGGACACACCAAGTGGCTTGAAGATTTTTGCCACGTAACCCATGTGTGTGAAAGGCGGCAATAGGACCCAGTCTGATTTTCTTAGCTCCAATTAAGAAAGGGTTGAGGAGTCCAATCCTCAAGTGCAAGACCTAGCTTGCATCAATCTTTGCTCATGTATCTATGCACTTTGATCTCTGCTGGTTAACCTGCTTATCACTCTTGGCAATCTGCTCATCAACACTGTTGGTCAATCTTCTCTGTGCATCAAAGGTCTGCTCATCACTGTCGTGTCTGTCATATATATACAATCATCTTCTAGGGTAGTCAAGCATCAACATCATCATCACGTAATGTCATTATCATCATCATAGTTTGCATCATATAAAACATCATCAAGGTGCACAAGGCATCATCAACATCATTGTAGAGTATGCATCATCATCATGTCATCATAGTGTTCATCATCATATCATCATGGAGTAAACTTTCTACCCGACCATTTGCACCGATCGAACGACCTGGCTCGCGTGAGCTTTCACATCACGCATTGCTGGTCGTCCGATCGGTGCAAATGGTCGGGTAGAAAGTTTACTCCTATCATCATAGTGTGTAGCATGCATCATCATAGGGTTGTGCCAACGAGGATACCTCATCATCCTCCACTTCATCATCATCCACTTAGTTCATGAAAGTGTAGCATGCATCATTATGGCAACCACACATTTATGTACATAAAAATATACCACTGTATGTACATCACTGTACTCGTACATTTGTACACTTCATATAAATACAATTGTACATACACTTTCATAGGATTAGACAATGACCTATATCCATACAAACTGTATTAGAAAAAACGTTGCCAACTATCAGCTGCTTCAAAAACTTAGACATTAACCTTGACCTGTGCATTAGGGCTTTCTTAAGCATCATAGGAGAGCATGCATCATCATCATCATGTCAACAACATGGCGTATGCATGCACCATCATCATACAATACATCATTAAGGAGAATGCATCATCAACATCAAGTGATAGTACCACATGCTACCTCATGTACACATGCTACCTCATCAGGTGTACTTCATGTTACCTCCTGTGGGTTTGCCAAGCCTTCTCTTGGGGTACCATGACACCATCAGAGCATGAATGACCACAGAATGGGTCATTAATGCTTCGCTAACCTATCTAGGGCTTCTCCAGCATCCACACGGGCTTCAGGACCATATCCAGGGTCTTCAGCATCATCACCAGTGTCTTCAGTATTGTCAACAAGGTGGTGGCTCCAAGATCCAACCTTGTGGATACAAGGACATTGTCAACTGGATACAAGGCACAACCCATCTCTGTAAGGGCTCCAAGACACTAGATGTGAGGATGTTGGGATGATCCATACCTGTGCACTGCAAGAAGGACTTGGTGGCATCATGACTACCTGTGGGGCCACTGCAAGTCCTTGTTGGAATCAATGACAATTCAATCAACAAAAGCTTCAATACATCCGTACAGATGAACATATTGCAGATATATTGACCAAGTCTTTGACATCAACAAAGTTTCTGTACTTTCGCGACAAGCTTGGTATTGTAGAGAATACCTCTCTCACTGAGAGGGAGTGTTGATTTTTCCTAAGCAGCATCGAGAGCCATTCTCTAGGAGAATGAAGGCACTTGGTCAGTTACTAGGAATTTGACCCAGTCTGGGACTGGGGGACTCAGCCTAGGGTTGAGAGACATTCTTTGAATGGATGCACTTGGTCAGTTACCAGGAATTTGACTCAGTCTGGGATTGGGGGAGTCAACTTGGGGCCGAGGGCCATTCACTAAATGGAGGCACCTGGTCAATTATCAGGAATTTAACCTAGTCCGAGACTAGGGACTCAGCTTGGGGTTGAGGGCCATTCTCTGGGAGAATGGAGGCACTTGGTCAGTTGCCAAGTATTTGACCTTGAGTCATCTAATGCAGCCTGGGGCTAAGGCACCTGGTCAGTTACTAGGTCATCACCATAAACCCTAGACTGGGTCTAGGCAAGTGATGCTCTCCTCTCCTTGATCTATGGGCTATGAGATCTTCTCCAGGGACTAACTACCCCTGGTTGAGAGATCTAACACCTGATCTTGGTGGCACGAGGAGTTCAAGATAAAGCATTGGATAATTCTCCTTATTTATAAGGTGTACTTTGAGTGGGCATGAATGAACCTCAAGGACCTGTGAGAAAAGTTATTGTGACCACAAAAAATACTTGGAGGACCATGAGATCATCAAGAGGACCTTGTGGCACAAGTCAAAACACCAAGAAGACCTTTGTACTACAAAAGGTTAAAAGTCAAAGGGTCAAAGATGAAAAAGAAATTAAGCCCTAATGTCAACTCCTAAATATGTGGGACCAACTCAAATGTTTGACGAACTATAAATGAAGGACAATTGCAAATCATTTTGATATACACACTTGACTTCTCCTACACTCGTTGACTGAGGTCTCCAACAAAATCGCAGCTGAGGTTGACTGAGATAATTTCGGTGACTGGTGTTTTCCTTTCTTTCTTCAACAGTGGCAACTTTTATGCTTGCTTGGGGTTCCTCTTGTCATCCTACAGTCAGTGGTGGAGGATTATATTTGTGGTAAAGAGCAGTAGCAACATAGCTGCTACAACTTATAACAAAGGGTTGCTAAGGGTCATGGTAGGGCAGCAGTAGGCAGGCAATAGTCACGCTAGGCTAGCATCAACAACAATCAGTAAGCCCACGGTGACAAGGGTAGCCATAGCAAGCTACTATAGTAACTCTCGGTGGTGGTTATACTTGGCAGCAACAGCTGTGATAACCCTTGATGGTGGTCTACAGCTATAGCAAGCCTTAGTGTGAAGTCTGTTGGCAGTTAGCAAGCTCATGGAAGCACTAAAACTCTTTCCTTCTTCCTCGTTGGTACATTCCATAAGACCTTAACCAAACTAGGGTCTGCTACAACACCCTTGAGCCTTGCTAAGGCTAATCTACTGTGCACCCTAGTTCTTGTTGGGGATTCTACAACTCATGGGTGACCTGCTAAGGTCACCCTCTATGCACCTAAGCTCTGTTAGGGTTGTCCTTTATACCCTCGAGTTGTGTTAGGGCTCCAGTAGGTGCACACAACAATCACGGTGGCTTCTAGGGCCGCTCACAGCGCACGGTAGCAGCAGCAACAATAGCAGACCACGGGATGGCTGCTAGGGCTGTTCACAGGCCACGGTTAGCAGAAGCAGACCACGAGGTGGCTGCTCACGACCCACCGTTAGCAGCAACAACATGGAGCACCATCGGTGGTGGCCTAATTAAGCAGCAACACCCTGCTAGTGGTCACGGGCAGCAGCAACAATTTGCTACAACCCTCTTTGATGGTCATGATAGGTAGCAGCAGCTGTTAGCAGATCACATGCAGCAGCATCAACAGACTTGGTGGTCACGGGAAGCTACAGTGGGCTGCTACAGGTTGTTAGGGTTAGCAGCAGAAGGCTGCTACAGGACTCAACAACAGCTCACACTCCACGTGGAAACAACAAATGGTTGCAACGGTAAGTCTGCTAGGGCTACATTGATTTTGGAAAAATTTTGTACATTCATCTCTGATTTCTGAGAACAAATTCTCTTTTGATGTACATACTCACTCATCTCATTTAGAGGATGAATTACTAATGCTTTGGGGTTTTTGTCCTTAAAAGTTTTCCCCGTGAAAAATCGTGTGTTCAATTGTGTCATGCTTGGTTGACTACTGTACTTGTCTTACTGTTGTTAACTTTTCAAGTTCTATCTCCATTACAGTCTGCAATTTTTAAGAATGTCATGCACATGTTAAAATTCAACAGACAATGTATTCAAGTTCTACTTGAAGTCTATAGTTATAAACTTATTTCCTTACGGGCTTACATTTTCCATATTTTTATCACTTAATGACCATTTGACTTGTTTTGCTTGAACTGTAGCACATCTCCTAATGTGCTGCTGTTGCTTACATGTTGAATTACACTTTGCAAGATGCTTATGATACATTTTTAACTTTTATCTTTTATCAAACTGATGAACTACAAATGCAAATCTAGTGTGGGCTTTGACCCTGTTTTCCACTAATTTTGCACTTAGTTGGATTAGCTGAGGAGTCGCCATTTTACAAACATGATAAATGTTTGTTTCCAGTGTATCAGATGATCTGTCTTTATGCCTAGCCAGTTTTGGCTAGTCAATTTTTGTTTTGAATAATTATGACCATGGCCCCGCGGGGTTTGTAATAAAATGTGCTAGTAGGGTGTTTTTGAGTGGTTCGGTCTCCTAAGACGTAGAATTTCAACTAAGGCACTCTAGGGAGTTTTTTTTCCCTTGACAATTATGCTTTGCCTATAGCCGAGTATAATTGACTAGATTTTCTCTCGCTTCCTCCAAAGCTGGAATGCTCGATTTTGAATTTTGGGCCTTGGGGGGTTATTAGAGCCCAACTGAGTATATATAAACTTACTAGACATTGTTAGAATAGACTATGGTCATGTCCTAAGTCACTAGGACACTCAGAAAAAATTTGAAATTTTTTTACCGAACGCGTCAAAATTTTTATTTTTTAATTTTCTCTAAGTTTTTAATTAAAATTTTCCATAATTTAAATGGAAAAATTCAATTTATAATAAGTTAGTCATCCGGAACTCGAATTCAGTGATTGAAGGCTCTAACCTTAAGCCAAAAATCATTCATGATCAACTGGCTAGCTATCTCCAAGTTTCAGAAGTTCATTCAGCCTCATAATTAATAATTTCTCAAAAAAGTTATTTACGGAGAAATTATTAATTAAAATATTAAAAATGAATATTTTGGAGAAAATAAAAAACTCTTCAAAATAAACCAAATTGAATAAAATAAAAGGCTAAATGACATGGCACGAAGCATTTATGACGATTCCAATCAATATCGGTCAATTTCAGATCAAGTATCGGAGTGTAGCAGTTGAATTATCAGTCAAAAATTTGCCCTCTTTGGTCAAATCCGTTTTTGGTTGAAGTGTGGGTTATCTATTGGTTGGGTGATCATTACGAGGGAGGATGAGCCACCTCACCCCCCCTCATTACTCCAGCACTCAGTTGCAGCTTAGTTCAACTCCAAATCATCATGCCGAGCTCATTCAATTACTTTGGTGTTACTCATAGTTCAGATTTAGGGATTTGAGCCCTATTTTCTTTCCTTTTTGTATAGGTAGAGGCTCTTTTGAGCTCTACAACATGAACTTTTGGGCATAGAAACTCTACAAAAATTGTAATCATTATGTATTTGAATAAAGCTTTTCGACTTTGGAGGTCTATGGGATTGTTTCTTCATTGGTGGATGTCTATCTTATGAGGTGATTTCTTTCCTTGTTTTAAATTTGTTACTCATATGGTGAATCAAATAACTAGCTTTAGAAGTCTATTGTTAGAACATAAGATCTTCCATTTGCAGCTGTCAATTTGGATTATTATGCAAAGTTTATCTTAACCTAGATGAGTACAAGTATTCAGTTATATGAAGTATTGATCATGGATTAATATTCATAGCATACTAGTTATTTTGTTTGATCTCACTGGGATACGAGTTTGATTGTCTTAGTAGATCTTGTCGTTTGGAGAAGGGTGTGAGCTCAGTTGCATCAATCTCATCTCCATCATCATAAAAACTTTTCTAACATTGTTGTCTTTCAGGATCTACAAAGTTGGGCTTTGTCCAAGAGGAAAAAACATAAGGAGATCTTACTCCAAAGCTCCATCTTCAAACTTCTATCCCTACCTTTCCTTTCTTTAAATTTTTTGCATTTGCTCATGAAATAGATCCAAGTTTCAATATTCATTATTCAGATCTGTTTTTAGAGCTTTTGCTAGATCTAGTTTCCTTTATTAGATCTAGGAAAAAATTTATGCTTTGCATGTGAATGTTCAAAATTTTTTCTAAGTATAATAATTTTTCCAATTTTTTATAAAAATTATATATCTTTGCATTGTCTTTCCTACCATCTTTTAACAATATATGCTCGCTGATTTTTTACTTCTGTGACAGGTACAACGGAAATGCTGGTGAAATTCTGAAGAATCAAGCCCTAAAAAACCATAATTTACCTCTTCTTCTTTCCCCTTCTGTAGATTGCTCCAAAGGCCTTCCAAGAATAAGAAAAGAAGCAAAAAATGAAGCAAAGGAAAGCATTGTAAACAAATTAATAAAGAGCAAGTGGGATTACGGCTCCCACACCCCTCTTCCCCCATTTGGGGGAAGCTTGTATCATCTCCTCATTTTCATGCTTTGTTTCACAATTTGTTAAAAATAGGATATAATAGTTTCAATTGTTAGAGTTTTGTTTTTTCATTAAAGTTAGATAGTTTATTTCTAAAAGGTTCATCATGCATAAAATAGAAAAGAGTAGAAAATTTCCTTATTTATTCACTTCACTGGTTTTAATTATGTTTACCTTTTTGATATAATATTGCAAGACCCTAAAAATTATCAAAATCTCTTGAATCTCACCGTAAGGTGGATCAAGAGTGCTCTCTATCGGAGAGTTGCTTTTTGCTTTCTTTTGATTTGTTACTTACCCCCATGCTTTCTCGATTAGGACTTAAAAGACCTAAAAGAGACTCTTGGGTAGTTTAGATCTTTATTTTTCTTTTAAGTTTAATCAATTAATTAATCAAGTCTCTTGAACTTCTCATAACCCAAGTCAAGAGCACTCTCTATTGGAGAGCATAGTTAGACTTGCATATCCTTGCAGTAGGCATTTAGATTAGCTAAGTCTCTTGAACTTTTGTCATAAGACAAGGTCAAGAGCACTATCTGTCAAAGAGTCTTAATTAATCAACTTAATAAAATTTGCAACTCACTCCCCCATAATTAATTAACTTTGTTGTCTCCTTGCCGGAGTATGCTCTGACCGACTTCAAAATTGGAGTACTCAGAAACGGCATTGGATTTTTAATCTTGCAAGAGAAACATAATAACATTTAAACTCCATAACCAACGCATCGGCGTTGTAGAGAATTTCCTAAGTTCTTCTTAGTAGAGGCGTCGAAACTCCCCGTTATCTAAGCTTCTCAGCTAGCTGGTCAATCTTTGTGATACCAGCCTGGGATACTGGGCGGGCCGTCATGTCTTCAACAGATTAAACTTGGAACACTCTCTCGGCTCTTGACAAACCTTCGATGACAGCATCAGCAAGATCTCTTAAAATACTTAAAATATACCAAGAGCACTTGCACAACGTAATATTCACTAGCTTTATTTCAAGACTTGCTGTTAATTTCTTAAAAGCATTACAGAGCTCTGACTCCATAGAGGCACTGGTCTTTTAATCTTTGCATAATTATTATATCTTGATCACTTGTCTTTGGAACATTTTAATTTCCATCTGTGAATGCATCTTTATAAAGTCTTGAATTATTGTTTATCTTTTAATTCTCTTGATGGCAACGTAGATTGCTTGCTTTGTCTTATGTGTCAAATTCATAATAAACAAACACATTTAATCACAATAACTCCTAAACAACACCCATCCGCATCCGTAACCAATTAAAAACACTTTAACAACATTGAGCCATAGAAAACTCTTTGTTAGAGATTACCCCCCTTGGCTTCATTAGGAGTTAGCCTAAACGGAGGAGCTAGGAGTAGGTGACAGTACCTAGCTTTGTGCTTGCCCCCAAGGTCACGCCTCTCCCACTTTCCTAAGTGAGGAGACAACTTTCGGAAAGTTTCTGCTGCTGGTGTGCAATTGGTGAACAACAGACTCTAAATTATTAGTCAGACATTAATAAAATTATCTTATCTATCTATCTTGCCTTGGAATACAATACACCCCACTCTGAAGTCCATAAGTGAGAATGAGAATGCTGGTATCTTGCCAGCCCAAACGACAATTAGCTCATGAAGAACAAACATGTGACAAGTGGGTTTTGAATCTAGGTGGATAGGGTAACATTCCTCCTCTCAGCCACCCAAGCTAGACCCAATCGATAAACGTGCCTAAATATTATCAAGATGATCATGCAATAAAATATTTTTTCTTAGAGCTGGGTTTCAGCATAGATTCATTGATATCATAGTGTGCCCAATGTTATCGGAACCGGACCGGTTTTGAAAAAACCGGTCGGTTGGACCGGTTTACACGAAAGACCGGCTCGAATGGCATGTCTGAACCATTTTTCACCGGTTTTGGTCTGAACCGCCCGGTTTTAACCTTGAACCGCCTGGTTTCATGCTGAACCGGTCCACTCGCACCAAACCGACAGTTCCCTACAGAACCGGTCGGTTCCGACGTGAAGCTCCAAAGGGAAAAATAATGTGATTTTTTAGGTATTTTAAATGGAACTTTAAAATTTTATTTTTTTATTATACACAGTGTCGGCCTTTTGGATGATTAACGGTCCATTCAACATTGGACATCTATAAATGGAAGCCCACCCTCCGTAATATTTCCGAATCATTCGTGGGTTATTGTGGAAGAGTTGAGTTGGGTTATCGCTTGCAGCAACAACCAGCTTGCTTGTGGAGTCGTGGACGCTAAATACGAACTTGGGAGTGTGCACTCAGGGGAAGAACTCGGGATCGGGAGTTGAACGTTCTTCATCTGGCATTACTCTTCCACAATACAACGCAGTCTTTGCTGTTGCACATTCTCTGGAGTCTGGACTAACCTTTCAAGGTTCCTCTCATTCTGCTGCACATTCCTCTCATTCTGTTGCACTTTCATCCATTTGATATGGACCGTTTTTGAGAATGAGTTATACACTGGTCTTTCTTGTTGAACCCTAATTCTTTCCACGCTCAAG
>LPNX011094797.1:573203-588471 GCA_001517045.1 Pseudotsuga menziesii
ACCACCAGTCCGGTTCTGATAACATTGAGTGTGCCTATCCTATGTTTTGGTAGTTTAAAATTTGTTGGGAAAATATCAAGACCTGTTATTAGACATCCGAAACTATTATAATTCCTCATGTTTGTTTGAAATCTCATAGGCAGTTTAGAAGACACTGTCTACACTCCACTGATTTATTGAGTTTTCTTACTACTAAATTTCATCTGTTGTATACCTTTACCTACATGATTACCTTGAAGCTATCTTTTATCCCTTTCTCCATTAATGCTTCATAGTCATACATTGGGGTTGGCTATTTGTGCTAACCTTGAAAATAAGATTATGCCATGGCTTTAGTCAATCATGCATTGTAAGTCTTTAAGGTAGGTTTTGTTTTAATGCATAATTCTGTTTGTCTGTACTAGCAGTTCTCCTACTTCAATTATGATGAATAACAATATCAATATAAAACGTAGATAGATGGTGTACTCAATATATGCATTTATGAAAAGACATAACTCTTTTATAACTTCATGGATTAATTTCTTGTGCAGCACAAAAGGAGTTGGTGAAACAGCACCTGATCCATCAGAATTTCGCAGTCTTCCTGATGGAGTTGTTGTTCCATTGGGAACACCAAAGAAGCAGTCTGCTACACGAGTAAGTTAACAACTGTACATTTCTGTAGTAATATATTTTTGTTTGTATTTTCTATTTAATTAATCTTTTAAAAAACTGAATCCCCAAATTAAAATATAGTCTAAAACACTAGTCACCAGATAACTCAACTTAGGAGAGTTCTGTGCAAACCAAATTGATATGACCATACTGCTAGCTGGCTAAACATGTTGAGAATGGTGTAATCCTCACATTTGGCCACAGTCAACTCATATTGTGTCATTAGTGCATTTGGTTAGGGATTAATTTAATCTTTTATGATAATACTAGGAAATGGTTAAGGTTGACCTAGTCAACTTATATGTCGGCCCATAACCTCTTGAATGGTGTATAACTATAAATACTCTCAAGAGCATTTGTTAATCATCATCTTGTGATCTCCTTGATTCCTGCTATAAAGTGTTTTATGCCTAAGGGAACATAACATTTCTCTTGTGCATTCTCTTGTGACTAACATTTCTTTCTTTTATGTGCACTTGTTGCAAATTTGGTGTAGCTCACTTGTGATTGGGCATTTCTCTCTCTTTGGCATGCTAGGATTAACTCTCCTTAGTGCACTTGTGACTGGGTTATTGTAGATTTTGGGTTTGTCTTTGGTTCCATTTGATTCTCCTACATTTACTTGTGAATCTCAACATGGTATTAGAGTAGGTGTGGACTTCTTTCCTTCCCTTTTCTTTGCTGTTTAGGGTTTCTTCTTGGCTGTACATGACGGTATATCTTGTGATCATATTTTGGCATATGGAAGAGTGCCTAACTTGAGGAGTTTTGGTGATGTTTGCATGGTATACTTTTGGTTGCAGAAATGTACCTTATTTGAGGTCATTTAGGTATATTTTATGCAATTGTTTCCTAGATCTTGTCCATAAATTCGAGTACCCAACATTAAGTTTACCCACTGATTTATTTCAGTCATCTTTTCTTGAGTTGATTTGTAGCTAGGCAATGGTGACATCACTATTTCTTGTTTTTTGAAAAATACTTATTATATTCACATAAACGTATTTACAAATAAAGAACTAAAGAGGAAGGGTATACACAATGCCAGGTATAACCTTTTCTGAAGACTAACTAAAGCAGAATTGAAGTCAAAATATAGAATGGGATCTAATTTTTTGGCATCCTTGATCAACAATGCACCCTATTACCCCCCATATCGCATGGGTGTCTGCTTGGACTTTTCTCACGTTCTCAGTGAGGTTACTTCTGTGTATTTTCCTGGGTTTTTCTCTGGTGCAATCTGCATCAATTAATGGATGTCCTAGTGTGAAGATGATTAGCTTGACTAGCAGTTTTCTACAACAGTGATACCTTTTGTCTTGGGCCAGTCATCAAAGCTACAAGAAAGAGGGAGCTTTCTCTAGGCTTGATAACCCTAAGGATCAAAGGTTAAAGGAGGTTTTTCAAGACCAGATCTTGAAAACAATCTTGGCAGTTGGCATTCTATTCACATATCAAGAGGCTTGAATCTACTATTGGCAATGCTTCAAGACCCCATAGGATCCCTAATGACAACACTTAAGGAGGTCTTGTTGCCACAATTAAAGGATTGTTAGTGTTGCCGCCTTTCATGCACCTTGGGACTAGCGTGGAAAAAGTCTTCAAGCCACTTGGTGTGTCCTTGGTGGCAAGTCTCGAGTCAAGTACTATCACTTGATCTTGACTCCTTTGTTTAGGCAAACTTCCAACGAAGCCAAGGGGGTTAGACCCTAAGAGTTACTAAGGTTTATTAAGCTCGTTTAATCCATCACGTGTTGCATGGCTATTTATGTTTTATGTTGCTTATGTTATTGTATTAATTCCATTATTGCAGTCTCTTGCTTCAATTTTTTTTTCATAAAAAAACTCCTAAACAACTTGTTGTCACCTTTCACGCACCTCGAGGGTTAACGTGGCAAAAATAGTCAAGCCACTGGGTGCGTCCTTGGGGAAAGTCTCGAGTCAAGTATTGCCACTTGATCTTGACTCATCCGTTTAGGCAAACTCCTAACGAAGCCAAGGGGGCTAGAACCTATTTGGTTGCTAAGGTTGATCAAGAATTTAATGATGGATGAATAAGTTATTTAAGAGTTATTATAAGGTAAATATTGAAACCAGATATTGCAACAACAATTTAATCCCACGACATGAAAGTATAATCAATCAACACATGAATGAACTTAAAGCAAATGATTGTACGATACAAAATAAGAGACCAGTTCTAAAAATGGAGTCACAAGATTGTAGTGCAGAAAATGTGTTGCAATTGTTCCTGGTCAGTTTTAGCTTATTGATGAGATGAGTGGATTAAGAGGGAGGGGGATTACCGATATAACGCGAAGGTACTTGGAATGTGTCCAAACTCACCAAGTCTGGTAGCACACGAGGAAATGTGGGTTGAATGGAGTCACGAGGGGATGTCCAACACTTCACCAATAAGGATGTATCCTGACGGGGCCCCGCGGTCACTTTTTAGTTGTTCTCGCATGAAGCAAAACACAACGCTGAATTTTCGTTGTTGGGAGGTTAATTGAAAGTCTGATAGCTAAGTAAACTAGTCACTCATCCCTTTCTAGATGTGATCAAGTGGTCGGTCAAAGTCGTAGAGATCTAGAGCATAATGAGGATGAGCCTTGTTAAATCCCCAAGAGTTTCTTTCAGGTTATAAACCCTACCCGGGAAAGCAAGGGGGGTTGGTTACTGAAAAAAGTAAAAATGCAAAGAAAATTGAAAAGTTTTCTAATTACTATACTGTGCAAATTTTTTCCCTTTCGGTAGATCGGTATAGCGCAATAGGTTAGTATTCGTATCACTTTTGCAAAATAATAATGAAATGTAAAGCTCAAAAGTTTACGGTCTGCATTAATAAAGTGTTAAAATCTAATCTACTTGAGTTAAATTTAACCGAAAGCAAATCTAAAGAGGAAGATGCATGAAAAGCACACAAACACAAATTCCCCCATGGGGGATGAGGAGTGGACTCTTAGGAGCCTACTCAATACTTTTATTATGTTTTACAATGATATTAGAGCTTGAAAAACTCCTCTTTCTCCTTATATATCTTGGAGGAAAGAGGCTACAAAAGTGTGGAAAGGGTTAGGGAAGAAAAGGAGCGTTCAAAGATGTCTTTGTTCGCTTGAACTTGCCAAAATTTGTGCCCAAATCCTCTTTTTCTGTTGTCACAACACAAAAAATCAGCGAACTAATTAGTTTTTAAAACTGCCCAAAAACACTTTGAAAGTGATTTGGGCAAGTCAAAAAAATATTAAAAATTACCAAGTAAGAAAAACTAGATCTAGAAAGCAATGAATTAAGAGGAGTGGGATCGTGAAACCCACTCTCTTAGGATCTTGTACAGCCTTTTGAAAGGCAGCCAATGAAAGTACTTCTATGCTAGATTTAGACAATGCAAGTACTACTTTCAATCAACAAGCTAAAGATATTCTTGAAACAATGCTTGAAAATGAGCAGTAGATTAGGCTAGATCTAAGCAAAAGAATATATCTGTGTAAAATTTAGATCTAAGCAAGCTACTTTTATAAATTAGATCTAGAGAAGTATTAGCTTTAGAAGTTGTAGATCCAATGCATAAAAGCCAGTAACTTGAAATTGGATTTTAATTTGAAGTTGAGAAGGGTGAAAGAAAGCCCCCTTCTTTGAAATGGGCAATTGAAGATGCTTGAAATCCTTGCGATGAATTGAGTTTCTCTCTAAGATAATGGAGAGTAAGGCAAACAAACAAGATCCCTTACGAATCCACCGTGATTTCTGTAGGAACCTTCACACTTGCACAAACTTGTCAAGATATTAGTGAAATTCTAAACCGAAAATAAAGAGAGCATACTCATAAGCAAATGGGCATACAAATCTTAAATCTTAGATCTAGATCTTTCATCTGAAGAATGAAATACTCTCTATTCGACCCTACGATTAGTACTAATCCTTCTTTAGGCTAAACTTGATAAGAAAAACAAAAATGCAAAAGTAACTCTACGGTTACTTCAATAGGCACAAGAAACCATGAAACTCCAACTGACGCAGGCACAAGATGGACCTCCAAAGCCTTATTTTATTAATCAAGAGTATTACAAATCAAATACAATGGGGGCAGAGGTCTTGCACTTCATGCTCAAATGAAGAGAAGTGCCTCGCTTTTATAGCCAAAGGAAGCCTAGGGGGCCTCATCACCAAGTGGAGTGAACTAAAGTGAATGGAGAAATCAAAGGGTTGCTTACTAAGTTAACTGAGGTTTAGGTGAGTGATTTGAGGGAGCTTGGGTGTCACATCTCCAAGAGATATGTGCCCTACCTTTAATTAGTGACAACACATCACAAGGATGTGTAACCATGAAGGCATGCGACCCCTCTTGATTGAGATATGCACCACCATGAAATATTTGCCATCACTCATTGTCGTTTTGTCCCCCAACAAGTTGACCTCCATTTGGAATAACTCGCCTCCACCTTGGGTTTACTTTCCAACATGTCAAGACATGTTTGCCACATAAGTCATGGTGGGCGCATCGTTTGCTTTGGATATACTTGCCATACTCAAAAAAGATTTAAAACACATGCTTTATGAGATGCTTCATCTCTTAAACTACGTTGCCTTCCATATGAGACAAACTTGGCCACCTTATTTGACTTTTTAAAATAAGTTTCACATGTCCCCACATGACTTTTGGCTGTCATTTTGCTGCATTTTTAGCATTTTTTGACCATTTTGTCGCCTTTTTAAGCAAAAATGCTTTACGGGATGATTTAGCCACCCAAAATAAAGGAAAAGTGGGTCCTAGGGTAAAGTGGATGCTCTGAGTGTGAAAATGAGCATCCCCACGCCAAAATCGGACTTTGAACCCAAATTTTATTACAATTTGAAATTTCGCACTTAAACCATTAAAACACGGCCTAATTTTGCGGGAAAATTTATTTTTCTCAGAATTAAAAAAAAAACTTAGGGGGACATAGCACATGTCCATACGACTCAGTATTAATGCCTAGCATGCTCATATACATTGACACATGAGTTGTAATAACCTCCTAAGGCCTAACCACCAGGATGACCATTCCAGCTTTGGAGGAGCGGTGAAAAACTTGAAAATTTTACATCGCTTATTCAACATTGCATAATTGACAAGGGAAAAAACAACTTGGAATGATTGAATTAATGTCTAAGTCCTAGAAAGCCCAAGCCTTTACAAATTCATTATGCTAGCACATTTTATTACAACTCCCTCAAGGTGGTATGGACATGTGGTACAAAAATTTAAAAAGGGCCTAGAAGGCATGATGAACTTCTGAACTCTAATCATGAACAAGTAACCTTGTTCAAACTTTGTCGGTCACTTAAAGTCCAACTAAGTATGACTTAGCCGGCAACATCTGGTTCCATATAGGGACACGTGCTTTGACTGATCTTCTAATAAAAAAGGGTATATGATAGCCTTAGAATCTTTGGTTCTTGCACAAAACTAAAGCCCATCAGTATCGCACATATAAAACATACCAAATGAAACCACCAAGTCATAAGTAATGTACAAGGTTATTATACAACATAATATACAATAGTAAACAACACTACTTTACAAAAAAGAAAACTAGTGTAGATAAAATATTTTACATAACTAGTATGCAAGAAGTCTATGGTACAACAACAATATGCAAGAGTAATGTACAAACAATAAAAGAAGGGTTTATAAAAATCCCGATGTACACAATGCCCCCATGGGCATCAGATAGCTTCACGGAAGAAAATCTTGAGAAGTCGACCATTCACAGGAAGGATCAATTTCTCTCCATCCATGTCATTTAGATAGAGAGAATTAGCGCTTGCTAACTCATAGATGGTGTATGGCCTCGTCCATAAACTGCCAAACTTTCCATGCAAACTTGCCTTCTCTCTACGCTTGTCCCATACCAAAAATGTCTCCTTGATCTGAAAAGGTTTTGATCTAACAGACTTATCGAAGGTCTTTTTAACTTTGTCTGAATTTCAGATACTTTGATCAAGTGCCTTTCTTCTATTTTCATCCAACTCTATCAATCGATTAACCTTATTCCGAATTGCATTATGATTTGAACTGAAATCCTGAGGGAGCTGATACACTGGAAGCTTTAGATGAATAGGAAAAGTAACATCAAGGCCATAGACAAGTTCGAAAGGACTTTTCGCAGTGGAATGCTTCTTTGTTATCCTATCGACCCATAAGGCATACTTGATCTTACTATCCCATGCTTTCTTGTTATCACCAACTGTTTTCTCGATTATAGTCATTAAGTTTTTGTTACTTGACTTAGCTAGACCATTTCCTTGAGGATAGTGGTTGGATGAATGGGACAAGACAATACCATACTTAAAACACAAAGAGGACATATCTGAGGAATTGAAAGTTGGACCATTATTTGTTGTTAACTTGGCTGGCACACCGAATCTAGTGATGATATTATCTTCAAGGAAATCCATGACTACATCAGTTTCCTTCTTGGTGGGTATGGCTTCAACCCTCTTGGTGAAATAATCGGTAGCAGTAAGGATCCAAGAATATCCATTGCTAGAATTATCCTTAAACTTACCTATAAAATGAAGTCCCCAATGTTGAAAAGGGGCTTGGGAAACTATTGGCTGAAGGAACAAAGCTTTCATCTTTTGCTTCCCAGTGAACAACTGACACTGGGGGCAACTCCTAACAAACCTATGGACATATGAAAAAAGGCTCAGCCAATAATAACCTACTCTAAGGATCTTGTGGGCTGTCGGCTTTGCCGCAAAATGTCCACCACAAAATCCTAAATGGAACTCAACCATGAGTTTTTTGGACTCTGGTTCATCAATACATCTAATTACTAGACCATTTGGGTTTCTCCAACCCAATCCAATTTGTGTTATATAGTACTTAGTTGCTTTTAACCTTAATGCTCTTCGCTCATGACCAATTAGGTGATTTGGGCATCTAAGGTTATGAAGGAAAAAGATTATATCCGCATACCAAGGTTGTTGTTCTAATATTTGAAGCTCATTTGATACACTTAGTCTCGGATTATTGTTCTGACAAATCATTCCCAAGGCCCTTTCATTCCCTTGAGTTAACATTTTAGCAAGGCCTTGTCCCTTAATTAACTTAGTGGGTTTAATCTCTAAGTCATATTCCAGAATCTTTGAAACCCACTTTCCTCTTATGCCTAGACAGTCTTGCTGAGATAGGATGTCTCTTAGTTCTCCTACATTAATTCAATTAGGATCTTTATTTGAAAGAATAACAAGCACAACAATATATCCAAGATACACAAGAGACACAAGACACAAAGATTTTCCTTGGGGAAACCATAAAGAAGAAAACCCTGCAAACTTCCTTGGAATAGTTCTGTCACTAAGACAATATCACAAGATGGAAAAAGGAAAGAATAAGAAGTCCTTTGCAACTTTCTCTCTTCCTCCTTGTCCTCTCTCTCCTAATGCACACTTGAGAGAGTGCAGGTGTGTGTCCAAATAGGGAGGCGCCAGTGACTTACTCAACTAACTAGGTCGGCTAGGTAACCTCTTTGGGGCCGACCTACCTAGGGATACTCATAAATACATTTTACTTTATTTATCTTGGGGACTATTTCCCTGAGGGACTATTGCCCCGACTTACAACAAAGGGTTTACCTCAATGACCATATACATTAATGACATCCTGAGAGGAGGGAAACACATCTCCAATGGGGGTACAACAATCTACAATGATAATATACATCAGATTATCTTTCGAAGTTACAAATACAACAACACTCCCTCTTAACTAGGAAGGTATTCTCTTGCCACAGTCATCAACACATCTAGTCATTTCATCATCGTCGCTGCTGCCATAGTCCTCATCTTGTTGATCATTGAATAGGGACATCTGTCATATCTATCCGTCATAAGAAGTTTCTACAGAGCTAGCCCTATTTCTTGTTCAGTGTAGGCCTAGTTCTCATCTAGGTCTTCATCATATCCACTAGCAATCCATCGTGTAGGTACATCCCAGGACCATCCATTACATTGCCACTGCAATCACCTGTGTCTCCTACTATCGTTTCGTTGTATCTAAATCATCTTGCCATCGCATACGGAGCACAACCCAGATGCATATCACAGACCACCTGCGTTCTACCAACATAGGAGCATGCCAGGACTCATTACGTCACCAAGACAACTTGTGTCTACCACTATGCGAGAATCGCCTAGGAGCACACCAAGAGCATTACGTCTTTCCACGGTCAACCCGCGTTCTACCAATGTAGGAGCATCCCAGGACTCATTATGTCACAAAGACAACTTGCGTCTTCCACTATGTGAGAATCGCCTAGGCGCACATCAAGTGCCTTATGATTGATCAATTCCAACATGGGAATACACATAAGGACTGATTATGTTCAGGAACAACTTGCGTACCACGCCATGACTTTTACGTTCAAGGACAACCTCAAGGACTTATTACATCTAAGGAAAACCTGTGTATCACGCCAAGACTGATTACATCCAAATACAACCTACCAAGACTTATTACATCCAAGGATAACCTACGTACTATGCCAAGAATTTTACATCCGAGGACAACCTCACATGATTGATTAGGTCCAAGAACAACCTATGTACCACGCTAGGACTTTTATGTTCAAGGACGACCTATATACCTTCGCATGTGAGATCTCGTGCATCTGCGTCTTCCGGTCTCTCGTCATCTCTAGCATGGGAGCATGCTAGGACTGATTTTGTCACGAAGACAACCTGTGTCTCCAACCATGCTAGAACTCATCACTCCCTCTTTCTAGGGACCTCGTTTTGGATCACTCCAAGTCTCTCTCTGAAGTACTCAAACTTCACCCTAGCTAGCGGCTTGGTCAACACATCAACTATCTGCTTGTTCGTCGCCACATACTGGAGCTTCACTGCTCCTTTCTGCACCATATCCCTTATATAGTGGTACTTGATCTCTATGTGCTTCGACTTGTCATGGAACATCGGGTTCTTCGACAACTTCACGCAACTCTAGTTGTCACAAAAGATACAAGTTGTCTCTAACTAGAGATCAAACAAATCAGACAGTAGCTTCCATAGCAATATTGCCTCACAACTAGTCGAGCAAGCTGCAACATACTCTGGCTCGACTGTACTCATCACCACGCATGTCTGCTTCTTGCTAAGCCAGGAGATCATGTCGAATCCCAAACTAAAGCAGCATCTCGAAGTGCTCTTCCTATCAGTGACGTTGACAAGACCGTTATAGGATACGCGCAAAATACCGATGGAGCCTGAAGCTCAATGACAACAGGAAATGAGGAGAAGCCAAGAAGCTATGCAAAAGTATTGGGGAAAGGCATAGCAAAGGTATGGTGCTCCAGAAGGAATACATAGAGAAAGAAAAAGGGCAAAGCCCTACAATAGCTATGTGGCCATGTTGTGTGACATCATTAACAGAGAACCTTCCACCTATGAAGAGGCTGCAGAAAAGAAAGAATGGAAGGATTCTATGATCGAGGAGTATTAGTTGATCATGAAGAATGATGTCTGGGATATAGTTTTGAGACCGGAAAAGAAGTATGATGTGACTTCGAAGTGGATCTACAAGATCAAGCATGCTGCAGATGGCAGCATCAAGAAATACAAGGCAAGATTCGTAGCACGAGGCTTCTCACAGAAACAAGGCGTAGACTACGAAGAGACATTTGCACCCGTGGTGTGGTACACTTCCATTAGATCCATACTTGCATTGGCTGCAGTTATGAAATGGAGAAGATACACCAGATGGATGTCAAGACATCCTTCTTGAATGGTGTAGTCAAAGAGGAAGTGTATGTGGAATAACCACTGGGATTCGAGACATGTGACAGGCAGACTCTGTGTGCAAATTGAAGAAGGCCTTGTATGGATTGAAACAAGCATCGAGGACATGGTACGGAAAGATGTATAGCTTCCTGATGAGCCTAGGCTTTACCAAGAATAAAGCGGATTCCAACCTTTACTTCAAGGTTGAGGGCGGAAGACTAGTGATGCTCCTGTTATATGTCGATGACTTGTTCCTAACAGGCGAAGAGGAACTCATTAAAGATGCAAGGAGTAGACTTGCTACAGAGTTCGAGATGAAAGACCTAGGAATGATGCACTACTTCTTAGGCATGGAGGTGTGGCAGAGTACAGATGGGATTTTCCTTGGTCAAGGAAAGTATACAGTGGAGATTTTGAAGAGATTTGAAATGATGGACTACAAGGCGATAGCCACACCCATGGCATCTAACTTGAAGCTTTTGAGTGATGCTTCATCCGAGTCGGTTGATGCCACAATGTATCGTCAGATGATTGGCTCATTGATGTATTTGACGAATACGAGACCAAACATATGCTTTGCGGTGAACAACCTGAGCCAGTTCCTGACGGATCCAAGACATGTTCACCTGATAGCTGCAAAGCATGTACTGAAGTACCTAAAAGGTACAATGGATAATAGGCTCAAGTATGATGCGAATCAAAAGATTAACCTATACGATTATGTTCATTCGGATTGGGTAGGTAGCGCTACTGACAGGAAGAGCACTTTAGTTTGGGATCTGGCATGATCTCCTGGTTTAGCAGGAAGCAATCATGCGTGGTGCTAAGTACAGCCGAGGCAGAGTATGTTGTCGCTTGCTCAGCTAGTTATGAGGCAGTGTGGTTGCGAAAGCTACTGTCTGACTTGTTTGAATTCCAGTTGAATGTGAGTGGTATCTTCTGCGACAACCAGAGTAGCGTGAAGTTGTCGAAAAACCTTGTGTTCCATGGCAAGTTGAAGCACATCAAGATCAAGTTCCACTATATCAGGGATATGGTGCAGAGAGGAGGAGTGAAGCTTCAATACGTGGCAACGGACAAGCAGATAGCTGATGTGTTGACTAAGCCTCTGGCTAGAGTGAAGTTCGAGTACTTCAGAGAAATACTTGGTGTGATCCAGAACGAGACCCGTCGAAAGGGGGAGTGATGAATTCTAGCATAATTGGAGAGACAGGTTGTCTGAGCGTAAAATCTTGTCAAAGATCGTAGGTTGCTCAGACGTGATCTTGTAGGTTGTCCTTGGATGTAATAAGTACTGACGAAGCTCGCAGGTTATCCTTGGACGTAATCAGTCCCGATATGTTTCTATGCTAGAAATAACAATAGACCAGAAGACGCAGATGCATGATATCTCACATGGGAAATGAGATAGGTTGTTCAAGCAAGAAAAATCCTGGCGAAGCAGGATGCTCGGACGCAATCAGTCTTGTAGGTTGTCCTCGAATGTAATTAGTCTTGGCAAAGCTTGCAGCTTATCCTTGGACGTAATCATTCCTGAGACAGGTTATTCGAGTGTAAATATGAGCCTTGGCGGGGTACGTAGGTTACTCGAATGTAATAAGTCCTATGGGTTGTCCGAGTGTAAATATAAGCCTTGAAGTGGTACGCAGGTCACTCGGATGTAATACGCCTAGAAGGTTGTCTGAACAAAAAAGATCCTGGATGCAGGTTGTTTAGATGTGATAAGTCCTTGAGGCTGACCTATAACATAAAAGTCCTGGTGTAGCAGGTTGTTTGGTCATAATCAGTCCTTACATATATATCTATATATGTGTGTGTTCCCATGTTGAGATGATAAGGTCACGAAGCACTTGCGGTGCACCTAGGCGGTTCTCCTTTACTGGTAGAACGCAGGTTGACCGGGGAGAGACATAATGCATTGAGTGTGCTCCTAGGTGATTCTCGCATAGTAGAAGTTGTAGGTTTTCTTGATGACGTGAAAGATCCTAGCTTACTCCTATGGTGATAGAACGAAGGTGGTCTCCATCTGGGTTGTGCTCTATGTGCTATGTTTTGTTGTGTGCAGGACAAAAGAGATGATCTAGATACGAAAAGATAAAGGTAGGAATCGCAGGTTATTTTCGTGGCAATGTAAAGAAGGTCCTGGATTGTACCTACAGGATGGCTTGCTCGAGATGTGATGAAGACCTGGATGAGGACTAGGCCTATACCCATCATGAAAAAGGGTTGGCTCTGTAGAAACTTTCGATGACAGATAGTACCATTCGATGATTGATAAGAAAATGATGATGGCAGCAGCTATGATGATTACTTTGTGATGATGATGGCATCAACTATGATGATTACTCTGTGATGATGATGGCAGCAACTATGATGATTACTCTGTGATGATGATTGTAGCAGATGTGTTGATGACTGTGGAAGAGAGAGAATACCTTCCTAGTTAAGAGGGAGTGTTGAAGTATTTGTAACTTTTGAAGATATTCTGATGTATGTTATCATTGTATGTTGTTGTACCCCCATCAGAGATGTGTTTTCCTCCTTGCAGGATGTCGTTATTGTGTCTAGACCTTGAGGTACAACCTCCATTGTAAGTCGGGGCAATAGTCCATAGTGTAACATCATGTACTGTGTATTCGGAGTCTCTCTAGGAGAAGTCAACCTTGTTAGGGTAAGAGGTCGGCCCCAGTGATGTAATAGGTTAGTCTCTTGATTAGTATAAATAGGGAGGTGCCCTCCCTCATTTATACACACTTCACACTTACTCAAGTTCTGATGAGAGAGAGAGAGAGGCAAGGGAGGAAAGATAGATAGTTGTTGGAGACTTCTTATTACTGGTTTTGTTCATCTTATGACACAGTCTTTGTGACTGTACTATTCCGAGGAAGTTTGCGGGGTTTTCTCCTTTATGGTTTCCACGGTGAAAATATTTATGTCTTGTGTATATGTTCTATCTTATGCATCTTGTTGTACTTGTTATTCTTTCAAACAAAGATCCTAATTAAGTTAATAAGATCTAGAAAAACTAACAACACTTAGCCCGAGTTAAACTTACCCCAAGTCGGCTCGGATCGGTTTGTCGCCAAGTTGAGTGAAACTCGCGAGTTTTCTGGTTTGACTCGCGATTCCTATAACTATGATAAATCCTATTGCTAGCCAGTCCTATGTTGCGTGGGAGCGCCCCCACCCCCTCGCTCCCGCTCCCGAAGCTTGCTTCCTTCGGAAGCTCGCTCCCAAACCGCTCCCAGTTTTGGGAGCACACTCCCAAGGCGCTCTAGATGCGCTCCCTTCCTTTCCTATCTAGCTTAATTGTTTAATGACAATGTTATGGTACCTTTCTTTGCCAAGCTCCTATAAATTTTTTTATGGTTGATCATTTGATGATAATGTTATAAGTTATAACTACTAGATGATTGATGTTATATGGTTTAATCCATGTATTCTATAGCTAATTCAACATCCTACATGTTTTTTAGATACAAATACATCAAAATATATTAAAATATATGCTATATAAAAAACACTCCCCAAACGCTCCCAAAACATGAGCTTTTCAAAATTTTGCTTTTTGCTCCGCTCCTGCTTCCCACTCCTCACTCATGTTCCCTGCTTCCAACAACATAGAGCCAGTCTACCATTACCACATATAACCATCCATAAAATACCCTTAGGACACAATGTCTGGTACATAACTGCAAATGTAGGATACATTATGTGCCTACATTACTTCACATTATGTAGTAACATAATGCGAAGCACTGTAAGTCAAGATCCAGTCTCATTGTCCAATAGTGGAGAAGTCCATTGTATAAAAGGTTCCAAAATGTATGGCAAGGGATTCCAAAATCGCTCGGTAAATGACTTGGGGTCCTACTTTGAAACTCTGCCCACTTAACTGATCCAGCTATGATTTCAAAAATTGATCCCATTTATCCATAACTCGTGATTTGTCTCTCACGCTCAATGTAATGAACTGCTCAAACTCTGGTTTGCTCTGGCAAAAACGAGGGGTATTTCCCCCTATAGAATCTGTGATAATAGGATGCATGGAAATGCTTTAGAAATATCACACACCTTTCTATCCTCTAACGGTTGATGTATAATGTGTTGAATTTTTAGCAATAGCATAAACTTTAAAATTTGCAGATCTACTTAAACAAATCAATAGTGTAGTAAAAACACATTCATCACATCAGCACACATGGACACAATATTTTTCAATGGGGAAACCTTCAAAGGACAAAACCCCCAAAAGCATTAATAGCTCATCTCGTAAATGAGATGACTCAGAAAATTCTTCAAAACGTTCCTCAAATTCCAGATCCGGAATTTACCCACAGTACTGTAAAATTTTTCAGTAAAATATCAGACTAGTAATATTACCCACAATTTCCAGAATTACAAAAAAAGGTTTGTTTTCAAAAAACATAAATTTTTCTCTCATATCTGCAAAAACCAGACTGTCCACGTCAGATCTAAAAATACCAAACTGGCTATACCTTGCTGCTGTACAGTTGTACGACCCAGTGTTGCCAGAGCGTGGAAGCGAAGCGGGTGCAGGTGCGCGGAAGTGTGTTTTTCAAAAAATGGCCGGAAGCGAAGCGTGGTCGGAAGCGTTTATATATATATATATATATATTCAAAAGAAAACATGTAGAATGTCAAACTAGATGCAAAATTTATGAAACATGTATGTTTGTGATACTTCCAAATTTAGATTGAGATACAATTTCATTAGAAATGGCTAATGGACCTTCAATTGTAACTATATATGTAGGTGTTGCTTTTGTTGATCAATGATTTAACTTTTTTGACAGTAGACAATTTTTCAACATTAGTGACATTC